>JAQGBW010000522.1:0-39820 GCA_034698625.1 Julus scanicus | reverse complement strand
GCAAAAGTTTTCAAACAGAAAATGAACAGAATAACAGAATATGTACTGTGATCTTAAATTTAATGACCCAATTAAGCAGAATGTTGTCCCAATTAAGCGTGTAAATTTATTGTTGGTTCCTTGGGTTAGTTTCTGTTCTTTGAGATTTGGCCCAAATAAGCGGCTGCCCCGCTTAACCGGAATCGTCTGTAATTAACATAAAATGAATATATTAATTAGGGTCTGCAACACTTTTCCCTTTGATCTCACCGCCACAAAAGCACAAAACATGTTTTGTGGAGCATCCAGACTGTCAATTGTCAAAAACATGTTTTGAAAACCATGCTTTTGCTCCGTGTTTTTGGATAGTCTGGACCCACCTTAATATACCGCGACATCTGGCGGTTGAAGACTACAACTAATACCGTTGAGTAGGACCTAAATGCAAACACTTTGGCCCATTGATTAGCTTTTAGGACATGTCCAGTGTTCAGTGATAATGCAAATGTATGGCAGCTTTTATTCGTTAATGGCATCAGTAATAGTCGTTATTGTTTTTGCTACATTTCGGTGAGTTATTTTCTTCTAGCTTTTATTAAACGGAGTGAACGTGTTTAGAGGGCCATAAAATCGTTTATGCATATTGTGTATTTGCCACCCATAGAGCGGCATCAGTAATAAAGCATTTATGACCTACTTTTATTGGAAAAAGAGGGAGCCGCCATATTTGAATTGCTTGACTCTTTAACCTATATGTAAACCCATAGTCGGCTTGGCTGCTGGCGTGTGTTGAAGCACATAAAATGAATATGAAAATACCACGCTGGGTATATACTGTATATTCATACCACTAAATGCGTGTGTGTCTATTGAAGCACTATGAGACTATTTCCTGATGAGACAGGTTGTGAAAACAGTTTTTAAACTCGTCTTTACTCATTTTTTTTTTCTTCTTCCTTCCCTCGTGCAAATGCTCAAATTTGAAGTCAATTTGGTTTCTATGCAGTTGTTATCCCACACACAAAGTAGTTCTTTTTTGTGTGTCTTGCAAACTTGTACTCTGAGAAAAAACTACTGGGTTTTTATGGACTTAAACGTGTTTCATTTGTTTGTTCAATCTGTTTTACTGAAATGGGGGTGTTTAAGAGAACAGCGTTGCGTGGAAATTCAGATTTTTTTATATTTATAACTTGTCAAAAGTTTATGCTGTCAGGAGATACAGTAAAATGTTGATACTTTGAGACAAGGGTGGTAATTTTGTGGCGGTCATGGTTTTTCACGTGAATATCAAATATATTTACGTAAAACTATTGACTACGTTTGTCCGAAACTTGAATTTCTGTAATTTTGAACTGAATGAATTGTAGAAAACTTGTCCTCCATAATGATTATTGAATACTTGACTTGTTCTGTCAAAGTTTCACCATGTTTCATCAAGTCTTATATCTCATGACATGTCCATCTGTCTTTGTGGTTTTTGAAACCATGTTAATGTATTTATGTCTCGGTCTGTTACGGATTTCTGCTACACGTGGGGCCATCTAATGTTTTGGACAGCTACGTGGTCAGATGATGTCAGTATGTTAAATGGATTTAGTTGTTACTCCGGTAATAAGGTTAGTCTAATAAACTCAGTAAGCTGCCATGATGAATGTTGACACGAGTTCTTAGGTCGACGTGTACTGTCCATTAAAAAAATATGTTGCATTTATGACAAGATGTATGGCTAGAAATAAGTCGAGATGTCATTACTCTGGAGTATTATATATAGAGTTGGTGGAGTGAAGTTTATTCTAGATCTGAAATCCAAAAGATGAATTTACTTTATATTTTACAGGAGTTTCCTGAAATTTTTCATATTTCTCGAGAACCTGGTGAAAAAAAACAATAGAGATTTCTGTTGTTATTTCAAACCTTGTTTTCTATTGGTATCAATAATTTTTTTTTGTTGGTTTCAAGTGTTTTCTATGGTTTTGTATTGTTCAGTCAATACAGCTAAACCATAGAAGTCAATACATGAACCATAGAAAACAATTAAAACCAAAAAAGTGTCCAAATAACATTAGAAACCAATAGAAATCTCTTATGGTTTCTATTGTTTTTTTCACCAGGGCAGGTAAACAAAACAATGGAGATTTAAATTGTTATTTGAAACGTTGTTTTTTATTAGTTTTATTGGTTTCAAGTGTTTTCTATGGTTTTGTATTGTTCAATCAATACAGCTAAACCATAGAAGTCAATACAGAAACTATAGAAAACAATTAAAACCAATAAAGTGTCCAAATAACATTAGAAATCTCTTATGTTTTCTATTGTTTTTTTCACCAGGGCAGGTAAACATTTTTGTATAAAAAGCAATGTATATAATTACCGCAGCCACATTTCTATCATTTTGACTTTTTCTTCCTCCTTTACCTTTTTTTTTTATTCCATGGTGAAATATGTCGTATAAGAAGAAGAAGCCAACTCTTGACTATGTGAACATCGTTTTATTCTCGCTTGCCTCCATTGATCGCATTTTCGGTATGCCGATAGCCACAATGCGTTAAAGTCTCCTCGCAACTCACTATTGATTTGGCGAAGAAATAAAGCGAGAAGGGAAAATATGCTAGCTAGTGGCAAAATTGAACCCTAGGATCAGAAGGAGGAGGATGTAAAAGTGTGGGGGTTTTTGTTGGATACGGGGGGGCTGATCCCGAGGAGCTCCGGCCCCAAGATCTTGAACGAGTCGACCGCAATACTCGCAATTGGAAAAATGTTGTAGAAGAAGAGGTCAGCGCTATTGGAGGGAACAATATCACTTTCCATAATGGTACATTTGATGCAACCCCTCGCGTACTGGGGTCATATTTGCATGCGTTTATGCCACCAACACCAGCAGCAGCAGCTCTTTTGTTTGTCACGCATACTTTTGCCTACATGCAATCTCCCTGGAGGGATAAAAGGTTCTGCTAGATTGAAAACGGGTGGGGACCTATTTCAAATGTCAACTCTTGGATGCTAAAAACCATCCTCTCTCATTGGTCTCCTCATTGGTCTCAGATTTAATGATTACAATATTCTAATTACCCTCAAGAATCATTAATATTAAACGCGGATGAGCCATGAACATGGGTCTTTTGAAATCTTCTTCTTCTTCATTTGGTGGAAGGCCCCCCCTTTTCCTACGAATTAACGAAATCTTGGTGATTAGTCTAATGTTACCTGCATTTTCTATATGCTGCCATTAGTGTATAAGTTCGCACCCTCCCTCGTTGCCAGTATGTGGTTTAGGCAAGTGCTCGCCTATTAACTTCGTCTGATGTTGAATATAATGATATCTCGAGGGGAGTTTGGTTGAAACACGCTAGCTAGATAATGGTCGTTTTCTATCGGAGATATGGGCCTTCTTGTTACTTAAGCCTACAATGAGTTTTATAAATGTAAATGTTACGATGACCCCGGCGCGATGGGGTCAGCTACATGTCGAAGTCGCTTCAGAGCTGCTTCAGAACCACTTTTATTTGTGAGTTTTTTTGTTAACTTTATTATTTCTATACTCGCTGAGAGTACACTCGGACATAAACATTGGGATGAAAAATGGGCGTGGTGATAGCCTCCTGGAAAATCGGGAAGTGTACTGGAATTTTTAGTCGGGATTGAGAAATTTGCATTAATAAGGAAAAATCATTTACCGTATTTTACGGACTATAAAACGCACTTTTTTCTTCATCGCCTGCAAAATTCAGGTGCGTCTTAAATACTACTTGTTTTTTTTTTAAATTGCTTAAAAATTAAGGTGCGTCTTATAGTCCGTAAAATGCGGTATTTAAAAGTATGAGGAATGATTTTTTTTATTTTTTTAAATTATCTAGACGATTTTTGAGACTTTTTGGAACTATAGTTATGTGCTTGTTTGGTCGTGGCAGAGGTGCTTGAAATTTTAAGGGATCAACCTTGAAATTCTTGAATTTTTCCCAGAAAATGTAATAATTTTTGTGTTTACGGAATATTGCAGCAGGGTGTCCAGTAAAGCCTTTATTGAAAATCTGAAATGTTGGGGAATGTTCTTGAATTTTTAACACCTCAGGAAAATTTGGAATTGTGCTTGAAATTTGTGTCTGCCAAGTTATCTAGACAAATTTTTCAGAATTTTTGGAAATATAGTAATGTGCTTGTTTGGTCGTGGTAGAGGTGCTTGAAATTTGAAGGAATCAACCTTGAAATTCTTGAATTTTTCCCAGAAAATGTAATAATTTTTGTGTTTACGGTATATTGTAGCAGGGTGTCCAGTAAAGCCTTTATTGAAAATCTGAAAAGTTGGGGAATGTTCTTGAATTTTTAACACCTCAGAAAAGTTTGGAATTGTAATTTGTATATGTTGTAATTTCTAGTGAAGAGTTCGGAAAATCTCCGATAATTTTTTAATTTTGTATCTATTTTTTCAAGGACTTTTTGGGAATATGTTGTGCTAGTTTATCATGGGAGGAGGAGAGCTTGGACATTTGAGGGATGAGTCTTGAAAATCCTTGAACTTTTTGCTGAGAACACCATTTCAGATAATATGTTGTTTATTTTATGTACGCAAACTTACATAGCACGAATGTATGGCAGGAAAGCCAACTGAACTTGCACCCAAATTTTTGGAGTCAGCTTTCCTGCAATGCATTCGTGTTATGCAAGGCTGCGAACATTCACGGGTGAAATGTGAATTAATTTGAAATTGAACGCCATGTTCTTGAGGAAATAGATTTTGGTTAACCTGGATCCTGTTTAGTTTCTAAGATGGATACTGTATCGTTCTAACCAGTTACTTAGTTAATATAGGAAAAGTGTAACTCGATATATCTTCGTGAAAAAGCAAATCAGCTTATAGTAAAAAATGGGTATGAATTTTCAAAGTAGGCATCTCTTCTTCATCTTCTTTTTCTTCTTCTTAGCTGTTATATTTGTCTTTTGAAGCTTTCTGCGATCAATATAAATAATGATTTTTCAGAGCCCATATTCAGTCTACAGTGTATGTAAATATAATACTTATTCAGTTGCTTATTGATCATTTCCATTATTGTTTCTCTTCATCTCCCTTTTTGGATGAATCTGAACTCAGCTCAGTGTCTTTTAGTAGAAATATGGCTATCTCTTTTTCGATACGGTGATACGGCACAGACATATATAAAGTTTCGCGAAATACCGCAAATACACACTCGCATGCATATTTTATTCGGTTATTTTTATTCCGTTTGCTCGCTTCTTGATCACCATTTCTGCTGAATCGCGTTCTGAGAGTATTCACGCTTTATTTATTCTACTAGATTTTCTGTTGTAGGAGTTGTGCTTTTGCCAAGATATTGTGAATGGTGATGGCGGTGGGTCCCTATTGTGTTATTCCGCCGAGGAGATGGTATTCAAAATAAGGTTCAACTCCTATCCACATCACTCTTACTTTCTTTGTGCCTCCATCTATCAATATTGACTCTTGTGGAGCGTCTTCTTCATGTACATGCATGAAGAGAAATGCAAATTCCTACTCGATGACCTTTAGCCTCGGTTTCTTCGGCAAAGTCTGGATCTTCAATTATGGTCAAGCGTGCTTCTCTCGTGAAGATGCGTGGCCAAAAAAGGAGTCTATCACCCGAATAAAGTCAATCTCTCATTTCACTCCGCTCTGATGTGCGCTTGATGTATGGCGCTGAGCGGCATTAGCGAAACCAAAAATTGTGCGCTAGCAGCCGATTTGTGAGAGGGTGTGATAGGCTTAGGACTTGAATTTGATACTTTGTAAATAATACTCAAACAGACCCCAAAAATTTCGCACTTGTCTGCAGCTTATCAGTTAATTGGAGCCATGGTACATGTGCTGACCTCGTTTTTAAAATGACGCCTTCTGATTGGCTGTACCTACTGCAATGTGGCATGAGGAAGTGGTGGAGAACAAAGGAGGTTTTAACTGCAAGTTGCATTTGTACAAATGTTCACCAAAGACACAACTTGTGGAACTTGGTAGAGCTGTTTGAATCTAATGTGCATGCGCACCATTAGCGGGCCAAATGCAGATAGCCCAAGTGAAAAGTTTGTTTGAGTACCGCTGTAATTTAAATTAGCATCGTTTATTATTTGTAGCGCTAAACTTCAAGATTTTAAATTTCTTAGTAGCGCTGAACAATTACAGTATTGTATTTCCTTATAGACCTGGAATTTTCAGGGAAGTTGAAAATACCTGAAATAGTCAGGGAAAAGTGTTTTATTTGAAAAATTCAGGGATATTTTAAATTTATTAGCCAAATTATTTGTTATCACAAATGTGAAGACTTGGTTTTTCCCTTTTTTCATGCTTTAGGTGAAATTGGAGAACAACCAGGAACTTCAGGAACTTTTAGGACAATTTAGGGACTTTTTCATGGGAAACTTTGAAATAGGACTATGATGAACTATGTTTTCTTCCGAGATGATTAAGCGTCTGCTAAGCGGAATAAATCTTGAAGTTCAGTTTCTAAAACTAAAAAAATTGGTGAATATGAATTTGTCAGACGTAAATAAATTGCCCAGCTGCATTAAAATGACACTGAATTAATCGTAGCATTAATTAATAGACCCCACATAAGAAGTTATAATTTTATTAAGTATAATATTATTAAGGTTCTGAGAAATGGATCCCTTAAGATTATCAAAAGTTGAAGGTCTTATAAATCGCTGCCATTTTAGCTATAAAAATAGGAGGATGCTTGAAATCCTTGAAACTCGTAACTTGTAAATTTCCTAAACTCCCAGGTTAATTATAATTTTTTTAAGTGAAAATCCTTGAAAGGTTTACAAGTTACTTATGTTTGTAAGTCACTATAGAGAAACTAGTCCAATAATAAATATCACACCTCATAAAAAACTCCATGAAATTGAACTGTTTGTTGTAGAATATAAGTTAACGTTTATAAGAAATATGTTGACAAATATGCCCTCATTTTATTCACTTTGTACGAAGCATTTTATGATATTTTTTTTCTTCTAAAAATTTCTCCGTTATGTTGGTCGTGACAGTTGGTGGGGCTCTAATGTCCCGTACATAATGATGATGTTGACAAAGTATTCGTAAAGTTGTAAAGTTGCCCTCGAATGCAGTTATTGCATCTCCATTTAACGGATGGTCACTTTACTGCCTCTATTCACATCTATGAGCACCGATGACATCTATGATTTTCTAATCTTGGATGCGGCAACACTCCCGATTATTCTCTAAAAGATGTATTTTATGGATTGGTCATACATCCATATATTTATGTCATGGCTGAAATTTCTAACAGTAAATATTTAGATACATTTATCGTAGGGTTCAGGTGACCTAATTAATTTAGTATAAAAGGAGCAACATTTTGGCAGCAAAAACAGTCTTGTTGGAGGGACATGACACTCTCACTCTTATGTTAGTAAGGTTGTGAAACAAAGATCCGCTGGAAGCTCTGCCCAAAAAGTCACCAGAAGAATCATCAAATGGAGTGCGGTTCCCTTATATCAACATTCCGCATTATGAATGTCCAATTTCTTCTGTGTCGAGTTTGTGCCATGATAAGTGTTTTTGTCTGCCATATATGGACTTGACATTAAACAACATAAATGACAATGTTTTCTGGCATAATCTATATATATGGAGACTATTGTATATTTTCAAATGTGGACATACAATTTTCAGCCATATAGATTTTAAAGTAGCTTATATTATATCCCCACTAGGGATGATAAACATAAAATTTACTAAAATTACACCGAACATAAATTACTCGATAAGTATGTAATGATCTTTTTCTCTTCTGAGAACAATGACATTGTGCAATTTGCATATTTTCAGTTCTATAGGCTTCTTATCAGTAACACTTCCGACAATGACAATAGTTTATGCATAAATTGTCAACTGTTACAATAAACAAAAGACAACAATACGTATACTAAATATATACTATAAGAGTCACTGTTCATTGTTATATCCACAATGGCAGGTGATTTCTGAATATCATGAGAGCGCCATCTATGTGCGATGAACCACATCATAGCACATTGCTTTGTGACTGTCACATTCTTCCGTTATGTGTGTCTTGTGCATGCCACTTGCGGCGATGCTCGTCTCGTCTTTACGGTCGCGATGTTTTCCCCGGTTCTTTCTGGGTATAAACTATCCGGCCAGTTTGACGTTGGGGCGGGCTGTCCATTTCGAGTTTCTCGTCTCAAAGGGTATGCTACACGTCAGTCCTAGTAATAGGTATAAAACTGTGGTGCAAATTAATACGATATTGATAGGCACTCACGAGAGCGCCATCTATGTACGATGAACCGCATCACAGCATTGTAACTGATGTGTAGTTGCTTCGTGACTGTCGCATCCTTCCGTTACGTGTGTCTTGTGCATGCCACTTGCGGCTGAGGCGCCGATGCTCGTCTCGTCTTTCCGGTTGTGTTGTCCCCGGTTCTATCAGGGTAAACCAGTTTGACGCTGGGACGGGTGGGCCGTATCGAGTTACCCGTCTCAAAGGTTACGCTACACGTCATAGTCCTAGTAATAGGTATAAAAATGCTATGGTGCAAATTAATGCGATATTGCTAAGCACTCACGAGAGCGCCATCTATGTACGATAAGCCGCATCACAGCATCGTAACTGATGTTAGTTGCTTCGTGACTGTCGCATCCTTCCGTTACGTGTGTCTTGTGCATGCCACTTGCGGCTGAGGCGCCAATTCTCATCTCGTCTTTACGGCTGTGATGTTTTCCCCGGTTCTTTCTGGGTAGACCAGTGACGTTGGGTCGGGCTGGCCGTATCGAGTTACCCGTCTCAAAGGGTACGCTACACGTCATAGTCATAGTAGTAGGAATAAAAATGCTATGGTGCAAATTAATGCGATATTGCTAAGCACTCACGAGAGCGCCATCTATGTACGATAAACCGCATCACAGCATTGTAACTGATGTAACCATCCACTACGGTAGCGCCTCCTATTGGAGGGTCCGTCACAAAGGATATGCTGCAAGTTCAGTTCAGTTCAGTAGTTGCTTCGTGACTGTCGCATCCTTCTGTTACGTGTGTCTTGCGCATGCCACTTGCGGCTGAGGCGCCGATGCTCGTCTCGTCTTTCCGGTTGTGTTGTCCCCGGTTCTATCAGGGTAAACCAGTTTGACGTTGGGTCGGCTGGCCGTATCGAGTTACCCGACTCAAAGGGTACGCTACACTTCATAGTCATAGTAGTAGTAGGTATAAAAATGTTGTGGCGCAAATTAATACGATATTGCTAGGCACTCACGAGAGCGCCATCTATGTACAATGAACCGCATTACAACAGTGTGTAGTAGCTTTGTGACTGTCGCATCCTTCCGTTACGTGTGTCTTGCGCATGCCACTTGCGGCTGCGGTGCCAATGCTCGTCTCGTCTTTACGGATGTGATGTTGTCCCTGGTTCTTTCCGGGTAAACCAGTTTGACGTTGGGTCGGGCTGGCCGTATCGAGTTACCCGTCTCAAAGGGTACGCTACATGTCATAGTCATAGTAGGTATAAAAACAGGCGCAAATTAATACGATATTGCTAGGCACTTATCGACGTGTCCGCATTTCGGACATGACGAAACATTATTTTTGATGAGTCTTTGAGTACCCTCGGTTATCTTTTGATAGCCTCCAACATCTAATGACTTTTCCCTCTTTTGTTCGTGATATTTCTTGGATAAAAAAAATGGGATTAGTGAGCTGCAATTTGATGAGCATTGCTGCATCTGTGGGCTACTTTTTCATATATATATATATTTTGTGTGTGTGTGTGTGTGTGTGTGTGTGTGTGTGTGTGTGCTCCATTGATGCATGGTGACTCTTGTCTGTCGTAATTGGTCGTGCGTACCAAAAATGGATGAGATATGGTCTTCTCTCTGTGTGGCTTCTCATTTAGTCGCTGGCAACAGAATCGTAAATAAGCTTAAATGGTGGCAGAATGTCGTCCAATAGGTATAAATGATGGGCAAAATGAATATTAATTTAAATCAAACTCAGACTTTAACGACTCATGGAAAAGAGAGGAAAAGCCGAATCATGTTTGGTCTCGGCTTGCTGCATTATTATTATCATTATGACGGGTTATCATTGACTAACTTATGCAACTTTTTTTTTTTGGGGGGGGTCTTCCATCTCTTATATGATGGTTCCTCGAGGTCCCTCCTCAAGACTATGACTCCTCTAGCCTATATTAACAAACGATAGATCACGTTTAGATTGCCTCGACGCTGAGCATAAAGAAGATTTATATGAAATTGTGAGCAGCTGTTGGTGCGCCATTTTCCCCTCCTTTACTTTTGCAATATGTGTTTACGAGCACTTTTACATCGTCTCTGGAGAAGTTTACCTCCTCCTAATTACCCGTATTTTTCGAGCTGCAAACAATATCATCACTGAGCTGCTTCTCGTCTTTTTCGATAAACCATCAAAAATGAGGCCGGAGCGTCCTAATGATATTCTTAAGGGACCGAAACAAGGATGGATTATAAATAATCGAGGCCTTTGAAACACGTTAAACTGGCGAGAGGGTGATAAGTTGGCCAGTAATTCATCTGGACCTCTCACCATACTGCCTTCTAATCTCGCTTTCATGAATTTCAAATTAGCCCCAAAGTGGTCATTATGCCATTCTAATATTCAATTACGAACGATGAACTTTGACAAAGCCCTTTCTTAACTTGTGTGTGTGTGTATAAAGTTTGCTTACTGTAATTGGACCTTATATTGTGTCGTTAACCCCACAGGCAGGAAGTACACACATCCATATACACATTTTGATAGCTTTTCAAGTGAAAATAACGCCATCTATGGTGTATTCCAAGAAACCCCAGGTGAAAAAAACAATTGAAATTTCTGTTGTTATTTGGCCCGTTGTTTTCTAGTGGTATCAATAGAAAATTGTTATTGTTTTTTTTTGGTTTAAATAGTTTTCTATTGTTTTCTATTGTTCAGTCAATACAGCTAAACCATAGAGGCCAATAGAAGTTATACAGGAACCATAGAAAACAATTAAAATCAATAAAGTGGCCAAATAACAATAGAAACCAATAGAAATCTCTATTGGTTTCTATTGTTTTTTTCACCAGGGACATCTGCTGTATACATTAAAACTGTTTAAAATACAAGTCTTGTAACACAATTTGTATTTTGTGTATTTTGGTATTTTGGTTTAGGTCTCATCTTTTGCTTGTACGATGGGCGGTCAAAAAGTCTTGAATATTCGTTTATTATTCGAAAACAAGATGTCGTACAAAAAAACGGAAATAGCTATTTGGAAGAGCAGGGAATTTGGGTTTAGGTCATTCCATGGCTCCACAATTCATGCAGAATTTCGAACAAACTTTCAAAAACAAAATGGCGCCTCACTCGTAAGCGTTCGCGCGAGAGGAACAACGAAGCGTTGTTTGTTTTTCAGTGTTGAAAGACATGGAACAGAGTGAAATTTACAGTGGAATGTTATAAGTTTCTGGTGGCAAATGTGTTTCACGAAGTACGGTACAGAGGTGGTGTATAAACTTTTAAGTATGGACGCGAAACTAGCTGACAACAACAGAAGTCCCCATTCTGCCCATGCCGAAGCCCACGAGACCAACATGTTTGGTTGGGAAACATCGAAACATCCGCCATACAGCCCCCAAGACATTTCACCGAGTGACTTCCATCTCTTTGGTCCACTAAAGAAACACTGGAGTGGTCAAAAATGCAAAACAGACGATGATGTGAAACTCGCGGTTCGGCAATATCCGTATAGTTAATGTAACAAATTTTATGAGATGGGTAGAAACAATATCATCAAACGTTGGGATGAATGTGTCCACAAACTCGGGTCCTACATTCAAAAATAGCAAATTTTCTGCTCTTTAAAATGGCTATTTCAGTTATTTTGTACGACATCTGGTTTTCGAATAATTAACGAATATACAAGACTTTTTGACCGCCCTTCGTATCTTGTTTTCAGCACCATTTTTAAATATTTTTGCGTAAAGTCTGCAACATTTTAGTTTTTAAATTTGTATTTCACACGAATTATGCGCTGTGTTGAATATGATGAATGTATAGTGTGTGAAATATTTGATGAACCTAGGCGTGTACCGTGTTATTAGGTAAGGACCACGCTGTTGTTGTTAATGGCAATGTGAATCCATGGGGCTGCATCTATTTTTAGGTTTGGTTTCGATATTAGTTTCTTGAGGAAGTCGTGGATCTACTCTCGCGTATTAGCATATGAATTGCTTATTGTTCGGTTTAAGCTCCTTAACGGTATCTGCTTATTTATTTATGATACTTTTCATTTTGGTCTATACTCTTAAGTTGGATTAAGAAGGCGTTTAAATCAGCCTCGTGAACGCTGATATATCGGCTGAATTTTAACTGCTATAGCCGAACAATCCTTCCTTTGATTTATGACCACAATGAGGCTTTTTTATTTCACCAATGGCTTTATTTGTAAGACTCTCAGAGCCATTAATTTAAATTTAACAGTCGTATGTTTGTCGTCTATACACGACAACGGTGAGCCACTTAATTATTATAGACACCTTCGTGTAGTTTGCGATGAACATCACTGTTAAACATTATGGATGCACATTCTCTATTCATAGCTCACTTTTTTACGATAACTTTTCAAAATAATGATTTTTTTTCTCTCTTATATACAACTGCATTGTTTTTACATATTTTTTAATCTCAAAAATGAGTTAAACTCAGTACTCTACAGTCAGAAAATAAATGCCATATGGTGGGGTGGGGGGTGTACTCAATTTCAGGAAAATGCTCCCCTAAGTCAGTATAACGACTTAGACATCATTGTTAGATTGAATTTTTACTAAATCAGGAGAATCGCCAGGTAGGCTATTCCATCAGCTAATTGCACCCAAAAAGGAGGACCAAAAGTAAACATCCTTCTTGGCAGGAAGCCAAAGTCAACAGATTTGAGTGATTATGTCTACTCCTAGAGTGGTCTTTAGGCGTTAATATATTGTAAACAAGATGTGAATTGCATGAAAGATTAAAATGTTTGATAACCCCATAGATAACTTGTCGCTTCTGAACTTCAACATGTCCCAATTTAGGGAGTGGAGCATTTCTGTCACACTCGCGGAATGTTCATAACTTCCCTTAACAAATCTAGCTGCCCTAACTGGACCATCTCTATATCCTGAATATCAACCATCCTGCCAGGGTTCCAAACAGGAGCGTAATATTCCAACATAGGGCGAACCAGAGTTGCGTAGACGGTTTTCGCTATGTTTTCCGCACATTCTTGAAATACGCGATCCAATGAATCTTAAGCGTTGGTTCGCATCATCAACAATTTTTGTGAAATGGTGATTCCGAGAGAGGTTTCTGTTAATATAAACCCCCAATTACTTGAGTTCAACACCATCTAGATAGTAACTTTAATTGTCATCTGTCTACCGGTGCGTCACGACAACTGGGGTGCCGTAAGAGGTCTACGGGTGTTACGCTGAAGTGTGGAGCAGGATTGAAAATTTACCTTCATTAGAAATAATCATTTTATTCAAAACGTGATTATTCTTCATTTCATAATGAAAAGTGTCGAAAAACCTCCTTTTTTAAAATAGCATAATTGTAGGCCTCTTGTTCAGTGTGCCTAGTTTAGTGTGCCGTGAACTGAAAATGGTTGAAAAACAGTGTGCCGTGTTTGATAAACACTGTTCTACTGTAATTGTATTTTCAAATAAGGATATTTCAGAATAATACTTCAGGTATTCGTTGTTATAAGAAGATAAATCCTGCTCTTCTTTGTCGTTTATCCCATCATCCATATCTCTACTTATATTTATCCTCGTTTTCAATGTCCGCATTAAAAACATATGATTATGATGAAGTTTGTGAAAATCTGTAATAATGTCTAAGAAGTTCTTCTCTCATAATCTCGAAACATGAAAATAAAAAGCTGATGTGTAAGTGAAGCTGAGTGTAAAGAAACGTACTTTTTTAGACATTAGGGATGAAGCTATCGGAAATTTAATGGCAATGTGCATTAAGAGCAGATTTTTATGTCCTTAAAAAAAAGTATGCGACCGAAACAATGTATTGCGGGGCTTTAGTTACCCCCATTTGTCATCTACTTTGTGTCTTTAAATACGTTTTTAGTTTCTATTCAATGCGGTAGGAAAAATGCTTCAGGCGAGATTATACGAGAGCTGAGAGAGGATCTTATGGATTTCATACATGTTAAGTCGGATACGTGCACTTTAATGCGCATCATCTATATATATATATATGGAGAGGAGCTTTTTTTTTTTTGTTTTTTACTAGGGCTTGTTTTTGTGGTTCACCAATTGGAAATTATTGAAATTTATTGTTTTGACTGAAGATAGCGTTGATGAAAAATTACAGCTGTTTCCATGGATCATATTTTTATTTATGAAACACGAGCGTGTTTGTGCCGTGGAGGATACAAATCGTTGTGCCGCGGATTTTTAAATTTACATTTTGCATAATAATTGGAAATAGAGAACATATTGTAATTGTTCATCATTTTGCAAATTATTTTATTCAAAACGTGAATTCTCTTTATTTCATTGTGAAATCCGTAATTCGCGTTTAAATATAACTCGTTGTGTGATATACAATTTTGAAACAAATTGTAAATAACAAGTTTGATTCCTTGTTTTCGGTGTGCCGTGACAATTTTAGGCCTTGTTAAGTGTGCCGTGAGCTTAAAAAAGGGTGGAATATTCACTTGGTTTCGTAATAATGCCAAATATAATGTATATCTCTTTTTAGTGGGGTAATATCTTGAACGATTTTTGATCTATCCTGTATTTTATCCTTGTAACAACTCCTTGAGTGCCGTGACAATTTTAAGCCTTGTTAAGTGTGCCTGAAACTTTAAAATATTGCAAAACACCTGCTCAACAAATATAGGATATCGATTTTGCATGGGGTGAAATTTTGAGCTATCCTGTATAGACGTAACAATTAACTCATTGTGGGCCGTGACAAGTTTGACCCTTTTTTTTTTTCGTGTGCCGTGACAATTTTAGGCTTTGTTAAGTGTGCCGTGAGCTTAAAAAAGGGTGGAATATCACTTGATTTCGTAATAATGCCAAATAAAATGTATCTCTTTTTCGTGCATATCCTAAACGATTTTTGATCTATCCTGTATATAGTAGATGTAACAGCTCATTGTGGGCCGTGACAATTTTAGGCCTTGTTTTGTGTGCCGTCAACTTAAGAAGGGTTTTAAATCACTTTGTTAGCTAATATAGTTTATCTATTCGCCATGAAGCGATATCTTGTACGATTTTTGAGCTAATTATGTATGAATATTCAAGTTTATCTTCTTTTTCTATGTGCCGTGGCAATTTTAGACTTTGTTTAGTGTGCCGCGACTTTGAAAAGGTGGAAAAACACTGGCGTACATATAATTGCTCAAATAATGTCACGTGTTTCAAACGCCCAATCAACATAATCATTTTGGTACTGGTTTATGACCTCTGTCACTATATTGAATTAAATATGCACACTTTATGATGTTTTTTTCCCAAAATTTCGTCTACATGAAATTCCGGAGTGTTCAGTCTGGTGTTAGTCGTCGAACCTGATGCATGTTGGCTGAAATATTGAGTAATTAGTCCCAGTTTAGGATTTTAGAAGTGAAAAAATGATGTATTCAACCTCTACTAAGGTATAGTTCTTCAGATTCTTCCCACATTTCTAATAATTTGAGTGTGAATAAATGTAGTCTTTCATATGTCAACTTATTAATAATTTGTATTTTTTTTCTTTTAGGTAAGTCTATATTTTCTTTTATTTACGTGGGTAGAAAACGTGCAGAAGGTGTTTTTGGTAAGTGAATCCCAATTATGTGATGAAGCCATCGGTTCATCCATTTATTCAGAGTCTATCCTAAAGAATCTGGCTTTTATTAAGTTAGCGTTACAACATTAATGCAGGCGTTGTGTGTTGGATAACAATAATAATTTCACCATGGCCTAGAGCTGGATTCTTATATACAATAAGTCGGTTATTATAGAAACGTGAAAAGCTCGTATTCACGACGTCCCTGCCCTCAGGGGACAAAATTACAAATTTCATAACTGCAAAAGTGCTAGTAATTTAAAACTCGACCTTGGTATTTTTTATCTTTTTGAGTTTCTCGTCCTTTTTCTAATGCAAATTGCCCTTCAATTATTCCGGAGCTATATTTTGAAATCCAATCCATCGATTTCTAGTCTGTTTGTAGACGTGGTATTTGTTGAAATACCAGATTTGTATAAATTTCAAATGGACTTAGTTATATTTTGGAGACTCCTTGTCCTATAAATCTAAAATGGTTAAGGCTTAAACTGGGCACTTAAAAGGCCCTAAGATTGCTACTCATCTATTTGTTGTTAGCTAATTATTGCCAAATTTGAAGATGGCCATGGGCAGAATTGGATTTTTGAGATTATTTGTCCTCTGAATCTAATATTGTAAGATTTCTAGTCTGTTTGTAGACATGGTATTTGTAGAACTACAAGATTTGTGTAAATTTCAAATGGACGTAGTTGTATTTTGGAGACTTTTTGTCCTATAAATCTTAAATGGTTATGGCCTTAACTGGGCACTTAAAAGGCCCAAAGATTGCTACTCATCTATTTTTTTGGTAGCTATTTAGTACCAAATTTGGGCAGAAATTGATTTTTGAGACTTCTTGTCCTCTGAATCTAAGATTGTTAAGGCTTCAACTTTTTTTAAACTACAATATATTTTAAACTTTTGGTCCTCTAAATTAAACCAAGACCAAGAGTCGAAACTGGGCACTTAAAGGCCCTAATACTGCCACTCTGGTGCCAAATTTGAAGATGGTCATAGGCACATTTGGATTTTGGAGACTTATGTCATACAACTCCTTGTCCTCTAAACCTAAGGGTGTTTAGACTGTAACACCCTGCTGCTCACCTATTCATTGTCAAATTCGAGAGGGCCTTGGACAGAATGTTATTGCGGTGATTTTCATTTAAATAAAATTTTAAATTACTGGTTCTTTAAATTAAAATAAGACAAGGCCCCAAGACTGCCACTCATCTATTTGGGGGTAGCTGTTTGGTGCCAAATTTAAAGTCCCCCAGACCAGGAAAATCTGGAAAATCGGGAAATTGAAAATACCTTGAGGAGTCAGAGAAAAACGTATTATTTGGATAAAGTCGGGGAAGTTGAAATTTTTATTTGTGCACGGGAGACTGTACAGTCACCTATTTGAAGGCATCTACTGTAGTTAGTGTCAAACACGATAAGGAATTGAGATTCATTTGTTTAAAATGAAATTTCAAACTCTTGGTCCTCTCAAAAAACCTCGCATTCAACTCCACGTGTCCTATTGAGTTATAAGTGACTCCAAAAGCTTAATTGAAAGTCTGCATTATTTCTAGTTTCTCACCAACCCTTTTTCTAACTAAATGCATATTGTGTTCTTCGATTGATTCCGGCAATATATTTTTTGAAATCCAATCGAACGATTTTCAGTCTATTAGTCGAAATGACATTTGAGAAATACCCGGTTTGCATCAATTGGAAATGGCGTTAAGAGTATATATATATAGTAAGTGAAATTGCCCATTTTCTCTCTCACTGTGTCTCTCTCGTTTTTTTATTTTTGGCGTTTGTTTTAATGGGAGAAAAAGTGTGTTGAGGAATGAAAACAAGGAGGCGAAACGACATTAGAAATTAGGAAATCTTCCCCAATTGACAACGCTCTCTCTCCTCCTCATTTTCTTCTTCTTCTGCTCTGAAAATCTGTTTTTGCAGGTCGATAGGTGATTCGCATTTGTAAAAGAATGTGGCAAAGCCATTTATTTAACTGGAAACAATTTCAATTGATTTTTCGCACTCTTGTCTGGCTGCTTTTGCGACGCTCTTCATTCAATCTTTAAGTCTGGATTTTCTTCCCCCCAATCATTTTTTTTTTTTTTACTCTAATGCGCTTTGACTTTATGGCTTATTCGATGAAGCTGCTCACTCATTTCTGTTGCACTTTATCAACGAGCTAATTTACATGCCAAAGACAGACAAAAATAACATTAAAAATCACTTTTTTTTATTTTGTTGTGACTTTCCCAGAATACGACGCACAATTTAGTAACAAACTCGACTAGGGCACTCTGATGAATTTTATTCTGGTGTTTTAACAAGATTTTTGTCTGAAACTAAGGTGGTTATTATTCTGGTGTCTTAACGTGGTTTCTAAGTCATTTTTGTCTGAAACTAAGGTGGTCAAGGCTAGTTGACCCTCATTTATAGTCATCAGGGCACTTAAAAGGCCCTAAAACTGCCACTCATCTATTTGAGGGTAGCTGTTTATTGCCTAATTTGAAAATGGCCAGAATTGGATTTTAGGGACTTATTTTTAAAGTAATGTCATGTGATGTCGTTTAAAACTAAGGTGGTTAAGGTCCTCAAAAACCTTCAACTATTTGAAGATACCTTTTAAGTGCCAGAAGGGCATTGTGAAGACTTAAGTAATTTTGTGGTGCTCTTTTTAAGTCTTTAAATGTCCTTTAAAGGTAAATTTTAAGCTCCTTGTCGTCTAAAAAACTAAGGTTGTTACAACCCTGCTTTATTTTCAAAGTTAAGCTTGCCAGTTTTATTGTCGAACACAAGTAGGTCATGGGTAGAATTGTGTTTTCAAAGGACCCTAAGGCTGCCAGTCACTTATTTGTAAATTGCTGTTTAGTGCCAATTTAAGAAGTTGTATTGTGGAGACTTTTTAAGTGATTTTGTGGTGACTGTTTTTTTTTTAAAGTAATTGAAAACTCTTCGTCGTCTAAAGCAAAGATGGTTAGGGCTTTGAGACCCAGCTAGTCACCTAGTTAGTGTCAAGCACGATAGTATTTTATTGTGATGACTTTCTTTTAAATGTAATTTCAAACTCCTGTTTCTCTAAATTAATCTAAGGCTAAGGCTCGAAACAGAGCCTTTAAAAGATCCTAAAGCTGCCAGTCACCTATTTGAAGGTAGCTTGTTTAGTACCAAATTCGAGAAGATCTTGGGGCACAATTGGATTTTGGAGTGTTTTTTTTTTAAAGTAATTTCAAGCTTCTTGTTCTGTGAAGGAAGCTAAAACTCGGAAATAAAACCCTAAAAATCAATACAAACATTCGGTCAGCGTTAGAATCATGTTAAATTGTCCAGTCACTGATTTGAAGTTTGCTGTTTAGTATCAAACGTGAGAAGGTCATGGGCAAAATTGAATTTTAAATTTGTGTGGACTTTTTTTTAAAGTAATTTTAAACTTCTCAACGTCTAAAAATGGATATGCTCCGGAGGAAACATTAAACACGGAACACTGAACACAAACTTCCAGGATGTTTTTCTCAATATGTTTTACTAAAATTTCCTAAACCAAAATATTACAAAAACGAGTGTACGCTCCAAAACAAAAATTCCTGAAACAAGGCAGAGCTTCGTATTGGCTGGTCATAGCGCTTTTGTCAACGACTGTATTTCATGACGTAGACGATTTGACCACGTGCATTCCATTTAAAACCCACGTGGTTAAACTGCCATACGTCATCCTGTACAGTCCTTGGTAAAAGCGCCTTGAGCAGGAACCGGTTTTTCCTTTGTTCTGGACCACCCTTTGAGGGATCACTAGGAAACAATCAATAGAAAATGGCCGTTTTTCAACAAACGTTTCACCAAATTTCGGGACACACTCAAGGTAATTAACAAACGTTTGTACTCATGAGCAGACGTACTGATTACGAGTACTTGCAGAACCGTACTCTATAGTATAAGCAGTATCGTAATCGGACTCGGTTAATAATAATAATTTGTACTCTTTAATAGTTAAGTAGAGTACGTGTAATCAGTAGCCAAATGAAATGAGTAATCGAACTTGGCCAAATATGTACTCGTGAGCAGACGTACTGATTACGGCTACTTGTGGCATCGTACTCCATAGTAAGAGTAGTATCGTAATCGGACTCGGGTAATTTGTACTTTAAGTTTAATTAGTTTACGTGTAATCAAGTCACTTGAAATGAGTAATCGAACTTTGGCAAATATGTACTCGTGAGCAGACGTACTGATTACGGCTACTTGTGGCATCGTTCCCCGAGTAGTATCGTAATCGGACTCGGGTAATTTGTACTTTTAGTTTAATTAGTTTATGTGTAATCAAGTCACTTGAAATGAGTAATCGAACTTGGCCAAATATGTATTCGTGAGCAGAAGTACTGATTACGAGTACTTGCGGAACCATATTCCCTAGTAAGAGTAGTATCGTAATGAGACTCAGGTAATTTGTACTTACGCATAAGCACCGATTGTTTTGGAAACTTTTTGAATACATTTGCATTCAATTACTTTTGTACTAGCTCTTTTACTCGTTACTCGAATGTACTCAATTACTGCCCACCTCTGATGAGATCGTGTTTTGGCAAGCCTACATAACATGCAACTGGATTTTCTTTTCAATACCCTGTACTTTTTGTGCTCGAGTTGTCTTATTAGGGAATTACGAAGCACTTTGGTTAAGATAATGAAGCCCTAACGTGATTGAAATACATTAGTAGATTAGACAGTTTCACAATATTTTACAATTAGATCCACTGTTGTTGCAGTACATTGCGTGTATTACGTTTAATCTTGAGTGCTGCATTTACTAGTAATGGGTTTCGATCATTTGCTTGAATGCTGTTTTCCTTTCAAAGGGCCTCAACCTCTTTTATTTACAACAAAAGGAGACATTAAGTGCCGTAAAGATGGTACTGTGAGTTTTTTTAGTTTGACATCTGATATTCAAATGTGTACTTGATACATATTGATGCGAACTTATCAAATTTTTTGAGTTTGTTTTGACATCTGTCATTGTGGGAAGAAAAAATCAACTTTTATTCTGGTTGTTTTCTCATGCCAATCCCATTTGTCATTTTCATATTATAGTGTAGCTATAAAGTAGAATATATATTTTGATCTGTTCATTTACTATTTATCTATGAATCTGTCTTAAATCTTTTCCATATTTTTCACGTAATTCCTTCAATCATTCGAGCACACACGTTTATGACGTAATACAGTTAATCGAAAATTAGTTTTGAGATTTCAAACATGTTTCCAGTCGTATTTATAACGATTTTTCATCCGCGAATCATTTTTTGAATTGTACTTGTTTTCTGACTCGAATGAACTATGAAGGCTGTTTTAGACACTGATTCAAATTTATTTGAAACATTCGTTCATTCGTATACATTTCTTCTTTAACATCGTACTATTTTTATATAGAAAGAACAGTTTAGTGTTGGTTTCTGGCTTGATTGAACTATCGAGGCGATTTTTGAAAAATCGTTTTTGTGTCCTTTAAACTTAATAGTTGATCATGGGTCAGTCGGTCTTATGAAATTGGAAAATTCCGTTCGGAAGTTGCAGGAATTCTTTTGGTGCCCGTTAAAGACCGAAAGGGAGTCAGTTTTAATATTCCTGAACCAGGACACAAAAGTCTGTCTGGACTAAGTCGGTCTGTGAACCGTTTAGTTATGTCCACTCCTAATGGTATCGTAATATAGTTCAGTTGTTTATAGTTTCAATAGTTGCATGTCCATGCTTGTTTTTTAGATTTTTTACTCGAGTTATAGCTACAGTATTTCAAATTATCGATGCCGTAAAAATATTGGAATTATATTAATTCGTGATATTCATTCAAGTTTCTTTCACACAGTTTCATGAGGGGTACTATAAAGTCTCACACAAACTAGACTCACTTTCCGAACCACGTTTGGCATACCGCAGAAATGTAGCAGACGATGTTGTGCGCCGAGCGAACCCGCAAATCGTGTGTTAGCAGCCGCTTTTACATAGCGAGTGGTGTGTTTGGGGCTTAACAGACCACAAAAATATTCACTTAGTTTCATAAGGTTTACTCAAACAGACCCCAAAAAGTTCGCGCATGTCTGCTGTTTATCAGTTAATGGGTGCCATAATACTTGTGCTGATCCTTTTTTTTAAATGCCTTCTCATTGGCTGGACCTACTGCAATGTGGCTTGAGGAAGTAGTGGAGGAAAAAGGAGGTTTTTAACTACTAGTTGCTCTCGCATTCCATCCTGGCTGGCCTTGCACATGTCACAAATGGCACTCAAGTTGTGGACTTTTTCAGAGCTGCTCTACACCTGATGTTTATGAAATGGAGTCCATGATCTTTGGAGCAAAAAGTTCAGGGACATTGAACAAGAATTGATTAAAATGCGTTTGGAATTTGAAAAGAATCTAATTCACATTTGTGCCCAAGTGAAAAGTTTGTTTGAGTACCGCTAATGTTTCCGAATACACCTATGTCTCGCTATATGGCCGCTCTTTGAAAGGCCTTTCGTTATATCTGCCTTTTTTAATTATGGCTCTTTTTCGATTTACGGCCCACAATGTTTCGTTATACGGCCCAAAAAAAATGCTGTAATTAAAGAAAGTGGCCAAAAAATGTGATTAATTATCCCAATTTGCGCCAACAAGATCGGATTTGGTTAACAATAAAACAACTTACGGATTTCACTTCGCTTAAGAAGAGGAATAAAATTAAAATCACAATGTTGAAAAAATTGTTTCGCTTTGCGGCCAACTTTTCCAGAACGCATCTAGGCCGCAACGCGATGTATCGGTGCAGTTGCGAGTGCATCGGAAACGTTATTGACTTTATTTATTTGAAATTATCTGTTTAATACAGTTTCATAGTTGAGATATTCCAATGTGCATATATTGGAAGAAAACATTTTATCATCCATTGTTTATTGTACTGGTATGCGGATAAATGTAATATGCATTCTTGCATGTTATCGATTGATTCTGCTTTTAGTTTGTGCATTTTTTTATTTTTTATTTTTTTATTTTCTTATTTCTATCTTTTCTGTCTTCTGGACAGTTTTTCTTAATCTCTAGGTTGTGTCATTGTTATCTCACATACGATTTGGCCTCTGGATTGATTTTCCATCGCAGACACTTTTCATGTGTGTCATAGCCAGTTATGGATATATGAACAATAAGACGTCATCCACTCTATATCCTTTCCAGGTTGCGTATGGATTTTTGTCTCGTATCCATCCTTTGCACCTATATAGGCAGCATATTTTTACCCAAATTATGGTAAAATCGAATTGGGGATTGTTGGCAAAAAATGATCTGTCAGCCTGCTCACATTCAGGATGTGAGGCGTGTTTTCGTGGCCACCGATTCTTTGCGCTTTCGCAATTTATTACTAGTTCTGTCATAAACAGACAGGTAACAATTGTGTAGCGGAATCTTGATGCCAGATTGGATGTTTTATATATTAAATTTCTCATCGTTGGATTGCGGAGCATATTGCACACTCTTCCTATTTTTCATGGCATCGCGCAAAAATCGATATCGGATGTGAAATGGAGGAGCTACTGGATTTTGCTACTCCTGAATACGCATGCCCCGAAAGCCGGATGGTCAAATTGAAGAGACCACAGGTCCTCACTTCAGGAGTTATAACCATCTCGAGTGTAATCAGCTTTTATGTGAACATTTAACATGAAAACATGTCCTTCGACAAGTAGTGTTGGCAAAAGTGCATATTTTTTTTTGCCGGTCCTATAGCTGGATCAATTCTACTGAATAATTGAATAGTCATTAATTTTTAATCTGTTTGAGGTGACCATGCCACGCCTAAATGTTTGAATAATTCAATGTTGGTGTTGAAAGGAGATTCTGATGTGACACTACATACATTTATACTTCTTGTACGATATCTGACAATTTATGTTAAAGCATCGTGTCTCTTTGTGGGGATATTGGAAGAATTAAGCACTGATGATATGTGGATTTTAATGAGATTTGATGGAATTTATTTAATTGCATCTTCGTTATTAATTACTTCATAGCATGGATTTTTAGGATGTTTTAGAAAAAAAACTGAGTAAGAGTTCTGCATTGGTTAAAACATTTCTTTTAGATATGTTTTATCTTTGAATATTCGTGCCCTTCAGTATCTTTCAATGTTTTCCTGCCAATGGATTTCTCTTCAATATATTCTAATGTCTTCCTCTGCCATCCAACACCCTTCAAGGGTTTTCAATGCCCTCCAATGCCTTTCAATGCTCTCCAATATTTTTCAATGCCCCTAAATGTCTTTCAATGCCATCCAATGTATTTCAATGCCCTTCAAAGGTTTTCAATGTCTTTCACTGCCATCCAACACCCTTCAATGGTTTTCAATGCCCTCCAATGCCTTTCGATGCTCTCCAATATCTTTCAATGCCATCCAATATCTTTCAATGCCCTCGGATGTCTTTCAATGCCATCCAATGTCTTTCAATGCCCTTCAACGGTTTTCAATGCCTTTCACTGCCATCCAACACCCTTCAATGGTTTTCAATGCCCTCCAATGCCTTTCAATGTCCTCCGATGTCTTTCAATGCCCTGCAATGTCTTTCAATGCCCTTTAACCGTTTTCAATGTCTTCTTCTGCCATCCAACACCCTTCAATGGTTTTCATTGCCTTTCACTCCCCTCATATGTCTTTCAATGTCCTCCAACATCTTTCACTGCCATCCAATGGATTTCAGTGCCCTTCAATGTCTTGCAGTGCCCTCCAACATCTTTCATTGTCATTCAATTGTCATTCAATGGACTTACGTTCTTCCTTTAGGCATTACATTGTCTATAGTTAATCTTGTGAATGATTTATCCGTTGATGGCCATATGTCCATTGATTTTGAAACATAAATCTGCATGACTTTTGCACTTTAACTGGACCAACGTGTTGCGATGATATTGTTTTCACATAAGGAGAAAAGTGTCATATTGCACACGCACCATTAATGTCCATTTGCTTCTGCTATATATTGGAGAGTTGGGTTTTTTATATGTATCCTCCCCCCCCCCTCCTTCTGCGTCCTCCTTCTTATACCAGACGTCACATATGGCAGATATAACATTACTTTCCATATACATTTCCCGAATGCTTTTATTCTGCGATGATGGTTTCTCTTATTTTATTAACAACAATATTTTTCACTCTCTCTCTCTCTTGGAATAAGATGGTTTCTTCTTGGCTTTCTGGATGAATTTCGCCATATTTGCCCGAGTAGAAGCATTTCATTTCACACGAGCTTAAGTTACCGTTGTAGCAGAAGACTTTTTTTTTTCATGCATCTTGTGGCTTTTGTTCGTGCGAGAATAGATTTAATATTGCTGGGAATCTACATCAAAGTCAATGGATTCGGTGTTATGTCTAGTCGTGTCATCGCCGCCCACTTTGCCTGGCTCTTACAGACCCTGGAGAGTACCATTCTCCTCTTTTCTTGGAAGTCGTGCTCTTGGCATATTTGCCCATGTACAAAAAAAAAATTCCTCTGGCGAATGAATATATATACAGGGGGGAAAAGATGTTTAAGTTAAGCCTCGCTGATGGCGTATATAAGTATCAAGAGATGACCTCAGTATTTTCAAGAGTGGCTTCTCGACATCTCTTCTTATGTTTCTGGTGAGGTATCTATAACCTACAGTCACGTTTTGTCATTTCGTTTTCGATGGTATAAATGTCATTGATGTACATTTGGATCCAAATTTAAGGTGGTCTTGAGATGGTATGGACAGGAAAGACATGAACTGGTTCATTAATTCTTAGTTGATTTTTAGGGACAGTGGCTGAAATTTTTCTCTGAATGCGCCCAATATATAATTTTGAGGTTCACAAAACAACCTAATTTATTTCAAAATAACCCTCAGATTTGCATAATTATAAACTGTACCTTACATCGAATTTTAAATGTATTAGCACCTGATGAGGGCTTAGATACCCCTTGTTAGGAATTTTCCGATATAATTAACCAACAATAAATTGATAGTGAAGTAAAATTAGTGCCTTAATAATCTTATAAATCAGTTTATTTGATTAGCTCGTAAATATTTGAACCCTAAATCTAAGGTAGTATCTATAATTTTAATTATACATTTTTTTCTTCATCTTCATTTTGTGCTTTTCACTTTTTTTGTACTTATTTAATACGGCCCTAAATGAGTCGTAATGCGTTCACGTTTTGCGATCAGGCCCCTCAACTCCCGAAATTAATTCTAGATAAGCTTTTGATCAAAAGCGATTGGAAGTTCGTCATCCATAAGGGAATCATTAATCTTTGATGTTTGCTGCCTGAATCCAACGAACGTCTTCGCGAATAATGTTTTCAAATTTGAAGACTGCAAAGAGCATCAAAAGCTTTAAACCTTCTTATATAAACTTCAATAGACTCGCACTATAGGGCTTTAGTTTGCCAAATGCGTTTTTCCCCTCAATTCCTTTATACATCATGATTTTTCAAAATCTCGAGAGTATTCGCTTCCTTCCACATTTTAGCTTTTTTTCTTTTTTTTTCTCCTCCTTATCTGATTTTTGAAAAAGGTGAAATTTCTAAGGTCGCTCACCTTTTATGTATTTACGAGATCCTTCCGCGGAATTTGATCACGTTTTCTTCATATACTATACCTACGACCAACTTAGTTATACTTAGTTATCCTAAGGGACGAAAATGAACAATATATAAAACCTTCTGAATTCGGGGAATCTCATGCGGTTTCAAGAAATTCGCTTTTCAGGTTATTTACTCGGGGCAGTTTATCAAATTGTGGTGGCCCTTAAACGAGCCGTGTCTAGTCGTTTTTTAAGGTATTTTTTTAGATTTTTTGAAAAAAATATTAATCATGTTTTGAGTATGGATTTTATGATAGTAATTACAAATTATAGTCATTTCGTGATTATATCTTTTGATATACATTTTTTAGAAATCCCACCTGGTTGAGCTGCCAATTGTTTTATAACCATGTATGGGCCTAATTTAGAGTTTGATTTGGACTTAAATGGACCATTTTTAGTCTTTGACTGACCAATTATCGCCATCTGTAATATATTTAGCTTTTGGGTCTCCATATTTAACCATTTTATTGTGGTGTCCATGTATGTGCCCTATTCAGCTATTAAATGTCCATATATGGCCTTTGAAGGACCATGGGTTGTTATGGCCTACATGTTCTACTCTCAAACTTTGAGTAAAGACCTGAATCTGGCAAAAATTACCATTTTTAGGCTTTAAATTTCTATATATAGACCATACTTGGGCTTTAAATGAATATTTATGGACTATATTTGGCCTCTGAATGTCCCTTTATATTCATATATGGGCCATATCTGTTTTTAACCATTTTATTGTGGTGTTCATGATTGTGCCCTATTCAGCTATTAAATGTCCATATACATGTTTAAAAGGACCATGAGTTGTTATAGCTTAAATGTGGCAAAAATAACCATTTTTAGATTTTAATTGCTATATTTGGATTATACTTAGTCTTTGAATGAATATTCATGGACCATATTTGGCCTCTGAATAGCCATACATCTATGTTTAGGGCCATACCTGTATTTAACCATTTTATTGTGGTGTCCATTGTATGTGCCCCAATTTGCTACTGTTACTGAATGTCCATCTACCGCCATATAAGGACCATATGGGTCACTAAATTCAGTTAACCTCGGCATCTAGGAATCCACACATGCCCTTTTATATTCAATTTTTGACCCAGAATTGTATCATTATATAGTACAAGTCATGCATGCCCCATATATATATTATTTCCACTCTGTTAAACAGGTTAAAACCCTCGAATCATTGTGAACATGTTTATATATGGTATGAAAATGTTGTGCCTGTCGTTATTTTTGCTCTACTCATCGACTGAAGTAAGCTTATTATTAGCTATTATGAGTTGGGCCTCTTGAAATGAAATCTGTTTTCTCATTGGCAGAACCTCCTTTTACAAACTAATTAAAAAGATATCGCGCGATGCATACAGTATAAACGTTAAAGAGATGAGTCCACAATAGACTAGCAAAGGGCTGCTGAGTCCTATTTTGAGTTTCTTAGGAAAAAGATATATATTATGGTAGCATTTTGTGTATTGCTTTTCCTCCTTGTGTGTGTGTGCTTTTGTCATTGTGCATTGCCATGGTTTGGAGAATACTCGAGAGTGTGGTGCAATTCAGCAGTATTCATGAAGTATTCAGACTTCACTCTTCAACACCTTTTGGCATTTCTGAGTGAAAATCCTCTTCGTGTCTCGCCTTTGCTTTTGCTAGAACTCTTTTCTCTCTATTTATAAAACCTTGCCCTTTTTATGTTTTTATATTCGAAGGCCATAAATAAAGGCCTTTTGCAAAGTTTTGCTCATCAAATTGCGATGATCTGAATTCATAGATAATGAAAATGTGGTTTATTAGTATCGCATACCGTATTTTACGGACTTGTAAGACGCACTTTTTTTTCAAAAAATTACCTCCAAAGTTCAGGTGTCTTATACTCGTGTCTTATACTAGTTTTTTTTTAAAAAAAATTGCTTAAAAATTAAGGTACGTCTTATAGTCCGTAAATTACGGTTCTCGTACATAGTCGGTAAATCAACAATTCATTTTTTAAAACAATAACTAATTAATGATAGCACGATGATGGGCTTTTTTTATTACATGGGTGAATCCGTACTTTGGAAGTGTCCTTACCTGTGTCATGCTGTCATGACCTAAACAAATTCATATTTTAATCCGATGGGCGGTCAAAAATCGAATCATAATAAGAAAAAACCTTAACCCATTTTATTAAACACAAACTCAAAATAAATGACCATAACAATAACCAAAATATAGGCTAGAAGGGAAGAGTCCTTTATAGCCTCGTGACCTAAACAAATTCATGTTTTATTACGATAAGCGGTCAAAGCATTAACATGAAACAATTCAAATCTGATAATGCATTGATGTAGATATTCAATTCTGTAATTTCCTTCAGTTCATTAATTTCATTTCCATATTCTTAGAAGGACGCAAATGTTGTATTTTTTTAAAAAAAATTTGTATAGAAAGTATCGTAAAATCGGATTATATATTTCTGAGAACCGATATCTGTTGAATAATATTCACCATTCCTAGCAATAGATTGTAATTTTCTGTCTATAACATTCACATATATTATATTTGGAGGGTCTGTTTTCAACTTTTGTGATGTGATATTAAAGTTGAATTATTTATATCCAAACAATAAAACTTGTAAATACTTTGATTTTAATTAAATAGTTATTATCCCAAGCCCTGTTAACGTTTTCTGCTTAATAAGTAAATATTGTGCGCATTATTTCATCAGCTTTTGTTAATGTGTCACGTTGGTCAATATTAAATGTAGGAAACATGTGTGCCGCACTAATTTCCTAGCTTTTAGATATGGTTGCATTCATCAGTGAGCCATAAAAATAATGGCAGATTTATGCAGTGGAGCTGCTTGTCTTTATAGAAATATCCCTAATTGCCTTTTATTTCCTCAATGTCTAAAATAACATTTTCCTAACTTTGCCTACTCAATTAGAATTAGTCAGCTCAATGTTGCCCATATAGTTATTTATTGCACACGGTCATTTTTTTAGTTTTCGACAAATATATACGTATATTCTGAATGTATATTATAAATTAAAACCGCCATCATCCATGTATGGTAATGTTTCCAATTGAAAGGGTCCTTAAAAGGCATTGCATTTGTAATTTCCCCCCTTTCTACATTTTAAACATTCACAAATCTAACTAGTTAAGTGCCTCATGCTTGAAATCTCCGACAGGATCAGGGCTTCCGCCCGGCTATGCATTAACCTCACCCTGCAGCCCTACTTTTTTCTTATATTCCTTTTTTTTAAAAATAAATGTGTCCTCCAAATGAGATTAAACTCTCGTAAAAGGCGCACTAAACAGTTTTACACACTTTTGAACTCTCTCTTCAAAGTTCTTTGGAACTTTTCCTCACGGTACTTGTTTGCTATTGGTCTCGTGGTAAATATTAAGCCTTAGAAAGTTTACCACCCACTTAGGGTTGCACTTTCAAGCAACCCGATTCCTGGGATGAAAAGTGGTATTTTTACCTTCACCCCTTTAAATCTTGAACTGTATCGTACGCCTCTTCTTCTGACTGGTCAGAACAGTTTTACGCACTCATGAACTCTCTCTTCAAAGTCCTTTGGAACTTTTCCTCACCGTACTTGTTTGCTATTGGTCTCGTGGTGAATGTTTAGCATTAGATGGAGTTTACCACCCACTTATGTTTGAACTTTCAAGCAACCCGACTCCTTGGATGAGAAGTGGCATTTTTACCATCACCCCTCTAAATCCTTGAACTTTATCAGCCGCCTTTTCTTCTGACTGGTCCCACCTCCTCTTCAACTGTCGTCACCACCTCATCCTGGTAATAAAAAAAACAGTACCTATCCCCCTAGTTAACCAAATAATCCTTTTCATTTCCTGTTAGATTGTTTGGCCACTATACAGAAAAGCAAACATTCTATTAACCGAACAACATCAACCCACCAATCAAACCCCCTTAACTTCTCATCTTAGCATAGATACCCCTATTTCTCCTGGTGTGCCTTGACAATTTTGAATTCTTATTCAATATACCGCAAGAACTTTAGCCACAATTTCTGTGCCGCAAGTTTGAAAACACCGATATAGAGTAGTGAATCTGTTTAATAAACTGGCACGGCAAGAATTTTAAACTAATTAAATATATTACTAAATTAACGATTCATAAACTATATTTTGCATAATTTCTGATATGAAAAGCATAATTATAAGTGATCAAAAAAGTTGAGCGATAATCGGTTTGCCAAAATAAAGATAAATTGTTTGAGAATCGCAACTGTTTAAGGGATTTCCATGACAAAAGAGAATCTGTTAGAAGTTTGAGCCCTCGTTATTGGGAAGAGGCGATTACTTGGCCATTAATTAATTATATAACGTCTTTCGACTGCAATTAAATGAGATGATTTTAATTAGGAATACGCAACATTAAGTTTTAAGCAGTGCAAGCGCCTAGCTTATTAGGCGGAATTATGTTTTTTTGGCTCTAATTCGCACTTTCGATTCGTCTTATCAACCATTCAAATGAATTAATTCCTAATGAGCAGTGAATAAATGATTGCGCCAATTGGGCTCATTAATTCAATGATTAATGACTGGTGTTCAGGTGCCAACTACCGAGTGCTTAAACGAGGAGGGTGGATATGTATATATATGCAGGTATGCTAAGAAAATGAGGAGCTCACAAATTAAGATTGAAATTAATGGTGGATTCAGGTCTAAGTCTTGTTTGCTTAAAACGTTAATGCCAACAGATTGGATTTAATAATTGCTATAAATTAACGAACTCGGATATTTTTGATTTTGTATTTAGAGTTATACTCATCACATCTATTCCACAACATTTCCTCAACTTAGCTCCAAGAATTAACCGTATCTTTTCTACTTGCTGGAAAATTACAAAACTTTGTATTTATCATTCAAATAGCGTCCTGAAACCTTTTGCTTTTATGATTTCTTATAGTTTTCGAGACATGTTATGTACAATATATTGTACTTTGGGTCTAAAGCCGAAAATTGGTGTACCCAAAATGACTTAGGGGACTGAAAGTGTTAAAAAAAACCTAACATAAGATCTAAGATAAAATATAGCTTTTTTACTAGTCTAAAGGTGGGTCCAGACTGTCCCAAAAAGCATGAGCAAAAGCAGAGTTTTCAAGACATTTTGAAAAACATGTTTTTGAAAATGTAAAAGTCTGGATGCTCTTTTTTGCATTTATAAGCATGCTTTTTAAAAAAAATGTAAAATAAAGATGTAGTTTAGCAATATGACAAGTTAAATTCCAAACGGAATAATTTTACATTTTTAATTTTTCTAATACGAGTAATTTAACATTAAAATATTACATTAAACTCCAGAGTTAGTAATTTAGACTAACATTCATTTCTACAAGAATCTGTCTATAAATTCCTAGTTAATATTGTCTGGAAATTGTTGAAACAAGATATATGGGGTTTGTATGTCTGGATTTCAATAATGGAGTATAGTGCTGAAAACCTAAGTTAGCTTTGTTTTAACCCTTGGATTAAATGCTTATTTCGTACATTTCACGAATCGTGGCTTTTGTGAGAATGATATATCACTTTCGTCTGCCGTGTTTTTCAATAGTTTTCGTAATCCCAGTGTCTAGACCACAGCTAGCCAGATAAGATTACTGTGGAAAGTTTAATCATTAAATCCAACATTTTGATCTACTTTACTATATGTAGTGCCGAAGGGCCAATTCAAGCAGGTATTATATGTATACTCTTATTTCACTACCTTAATGCTCTTTTCACATTTTTTCCTTTCATTAATATTACCTTTTTATTAATACCTTAATATTAATAATAAAGCGGATGAAAGTGTCGGGTTTAAATTATTAGTCACATACTGTCTGGAATTTCAACTTTGATTTCATTATAAATGTCTCGATGCCGAGTGTGATAAATTTATACACTGCAAATGAGGAGGAAACCAAAAAAGTGTATATGGTTATTGGCTAGCCTGTTACATATAATCAATCCATATTAAGTTTTACTTTTTCTTCATAAATTTAGCCGAGATGTATATATGGCTAGACCTGAAATTGAATGCTTATAACTAGGAAAATAAATGTAAACTCAAACTAAATTTATCTGAAAATATTTAAAATAATTTGATTTGCTTTTACGAGTTTTATACGCGATTAAAACTGACAAATGTTATGTGGGTAATGAGTTATCATTATACAGTAGCAAAATTGGATAAAAAGTGAGGACATTTTTAATGTTTTCAAACATCTGCTCAACATCATACAATAACATAAAAAGATTTTGTCATTACACCTTTGGGGTTGAAATTTACCAAAAAAAAGGTTATATTTTTCGCGTGTGTGTCGTTTATATTTTTTTCATTATTTCGTTAATATATTTTTGTATCGATTCTGTGAAATATCCCTCTTTTGAAATGCTTCTGGATGGTAATTATAGGTTGCAATTTCGTTTCCTTTTTGCTAGACTAACCGATTAGGACGTTACTCGATAGATACGAGACCATCATAACAACAATAATAATAATAATAATAATAATGCGTATGTGGCCCTGCTTATCTCGAGCCTCACGGTGCATTATACTGGAAAATGTTAGCAATATAATAATATTGAAGAAGAGAGAGAGAGAAATGTCCATGGCGACATATATCCCACTGCGAAATGCTTCAATTATAACGACCAAAATGAAAGAAATTATATCCCAATGCTCCTCTCGCACAACTGCTACATCTTTTCAAATATCTACACTAAATGGGATTGCTAGCGCAGATAATTATGGTCAATCGATAAAATGGATTATATACAACTAGGAAACCACTGCTCCGAGTCGTCTACCAATAAACTCCAAAAAGGTTAAAATACTGAGAAACATAAACAATTTTTCTTTTAAAAAAAAGCCTCGTTGCCAATTATATCCCCCTTTCAAAATATGAAAATACGTATTTTCTGAACAGTAATGTAATGTGTGTTTCTTGGCATCTTCATAGTAGTAGTACTTTGCTTTGTACTGTCACTCACGCCCTGGAGTAGCTAACAAAAAGTTTAAAAAATGTTAAATTATTATTGTAATCTACTTAAATTGTGCTACTCGAAATAGGTGTTGTAATGCCTAGAAAAGATTAAAATGCAGGTTTCTGAAAATGAGTTGAGCTTATTGACTGGTGGTTTATATTTGTTAAAATAATCCATTTCATCGATCAATATAAGTAATGTGTGGCAATTTGCTAACTGTTGCAAGCTCCACCTAAACCACCAGAGCGACGACGAGGACAATTATTTCAACCATTTATCCGAAATTTGCCCAAAACGCGTCCATTCTGGGAATCAGACATTCGCGATTAATGTTTTAGGCCTACGCAGAAATTTACACTAATTATAGTCTGTTCATTTGTGTGGCCAACGAATATGACATAAAACCACGCCCGTGGCATTAAACCTATTGCTAGAGAAAAACACCGTGTTTATGTCATTCATGGCTACAATATATTAACAAACACTTAATACAGGAAGAGAGCAAAATTGAAAGCATCATGTTTTTAACCACGCATAAATTTCATATTTTCACAATTGTATCACAAAGATACATTACTCTACATTTGACATGTTACGTGTAAAAAGTGTTTGAAACTATACCATAAAGTACCATACTGTATTTTTTATATCAAATGACTGTACCTTTTCGAAAAGCCAGGCTAAGAGATTATCTGTTGAGTCTTTTGAAAGAATGCCAATCAACAATAGCAAAAAGTCTGAAAACACAATGGTTACACACGAAGTCTTGTTATTTGTGACAGGCTACAAATGCCATTGATATTGTCCAGTAACATTTTCGTTGACATTTTGTGTCCACTGAACACAAGAGTTTTGGTAAAATACTGGCTAACCGAAATACACATTCGCCAAATGACAGTGCATTGCAGAGGGCCCTATTGTTTATTTATTGAATGGCCACTTGAATCGTGACAAAAGAAAAAGCAATGCTGCTAATAATGATGAAAGCTTTTCACCAAAACTTGTCAAAATGCTGACAGATTTACAAAAACTAACAATTGGACGAAATTCGGGGAATTCAAGGATTGACAGGTGGGCTGCTCTAAAATGATGCATTGCTGTAACATTTTTGCAGAGATTTAACGAGTTTGGATACATTCGTGACCAAGATTGAGTGGATTGTTTGAAATAAACAATAGACTAAAATGAACATCACGGTCATGATACTAAGAAAAAAGTATTTATTTATATAAACGTTTTGACAACTACAATAAACGGCTTAGTTAACGTTCAAAATCCCCATTTTTTTGCTCAACTTGATTACTTTATCGTCAAACCTTTGATTGACATTGTTAGTTTTTCTATGTATTGTTGTATTTCTGAAATTGTCCACCAACAATGGTTTCCACGACTTTGGCCAATTGACAACGATCACCTATTTAGGCTTGTTGTTTCAAATATAGATTTTTTATAAGAAGTTTACAGTTATTACATAACTTTTATTTTTATTAATAACAAAAATATTACTTCTGCTTTTCTTAATTGCCCTAACATGGAGAAAATGTCATCTTACCTGAACCGTGCAGCTAATCTAGAACATTCCATAATGTTTATATAACACCAAATCAAAATTTCAAAAATCGAAATTATATCTCTAAATGCCAACAATTAAAATTCAGAGATTATTTTACTTCGATTGCAGCAAATTGTAATTGTTTTTCAGTTTTTAAAATCCAAGAAAAAACAGCTAAATACTGTTTTCATCTCCGTTCCAAATTTTCTCATTTAGTTCTAATTTTAAATTCTATTTCATTATCATGCTTTAAAATTCCATTTTCTTTGGCATGCTTCGAAATTCTATTTTTCGGCATGCTTTGAAATTCCATTTTTTTTGGCATGCTTCGGAATTCTATTTCATTTGCACGCTTTGAAAATTCTATTTTTTGGCACGCTTCGGAATTCTATTTCTTTGGCACGCTTTGAAATTCTATTTTTCGGCATGCTATGAAATTCTATTTTTTTATGACTTCGAACTTGCAAATTGCTTCATTCATCAACTAATTTTTTAAAATTACTCTTTGCTGGACACAAATGCATTGCAATTAAAAATTTAATTTATTCATTATTTATCCATGGTTATCGTAACGATGTTTTAAATGTGATGTGTGAGTAGGATCCACTGCTCTCTTGCGCGGTATCGAGATACTGTATTTAAGTTGTCTACTTTTCCTAGATAGGCACCAGACCTTACTAATCGTCATGAAGGTAATAAGCAAAACAAACTGGCGAATTAAAATGTGTCTCCGTTAATGTTAACGGGTCATTCGCTTCCCCCATGACAAACAATTATTGATTTCATATTAAGTCTCGTTATGTGCCAGGAGAACTCACTTGCTAAATACACTCTATAGCTACACAGTCAAACTACATCTGCGGCTATTGTCCTTGCTGTCCCACGATTTGGACGAAGGCCACCGGGAGAAACAAAAGGTTTCCCCCCACAAAAGCCCATTGTTCATTTCGAGCACAACCCTATTGGAATCGTCGTGAATATATACCCCTTTTATATATATTGAATTGAATTAAACATTGGCTGGAGCCGTGGCCCCGGATTGCCAGGCTCAATTGCTCCTCTGAGAAATGAAAAACTTAGGTTTTCTCTCGGCTATTTAATCCATAATTCGGGTGATGAGCACATTTCCACTTCTAATGGCTAACTTTGACAATTGTGGAGATAAAAGGGACAACCCTTTATTGCTGAGTAACACACACGGAGTACAAGGAGCAAAAATTGGATATTGGATATAAAGAGGGGGAAACTAGAGGATTAGGTTGTTACTTTCAATTTCTGGCACTCGCATTATTTATGATGAAACTAATTTGTGTATCCCGTGTGGAAAACATAGGCTATGTATGGACGTTCACTATATAAATTATGAATATATGTTCACGTATTTCAAGATTTTTCCAATTTCTGGTTTAATCATATGCGTCTAGGGTAGAAAAGTTATAAATGAACATGTATGAACTTGCATGTAATATGCATATCTATATAATGAACCATATTTATCCTTTTATATTTATTATTATTATTATATTTGATTTTCTTAACATGTAAAATCCATTTTATATCAGAATAAGCAATATATTATTGTTGCTTTTTAATAATTCTTGTGCAGTGTGTGCGCATTTATAAATTTTGCGGTATTTTTGAAAATTTATTTCGATAAACTTGAGTTTTCAATTTGATTAATGCATTTAAGTAATGAATTTCAAATTAAATTTTGAAATGCTTTTAACTTTATTATTGATAAACCTAGAGTTATTAAGCTAAAATGAATTAGATGCTTTTGAAACGTCCAATATATATTCCGATAATATTGTATTTGCATAACACAATTTGATAAATTTTCAAAGTTGGTATTTTTTGCGGATTAATTTATTGGCGAAATAAGGTCCATAAACAGTAACTGCACTGGATTTAAATATATTGCAGGGTTCCCACAACCTAGAAAGTCAAGGAAGATACCTGGAAAGTTAGGGAACTTTTCAAATTGGTCCTGGAATATTTTTGACCAAGACTATGCTCACAAAAGTTTGCCAAGTTATGTTACATTTTTTACCATTTTACTACAAGCAAATATCTTTTCTAAGTAAAAACAAAGTAAAAAAATGAAATAATTTTTCATAGTCATAGAAAACTTCAAAAATGTCCTGAAAAAACCTGGAATGTAAGGGAATTTGGAAACCCTGTATTGTGTCCTATGATACCCATCCTCACCTACTGTATATGGCAATCCTTTTTGTATTGCTGCACTAGAGGTGAAATTCTTGGACTGTTGCAAGGAAACTTTCAAGAATGTTTTCATAAATCAAGAACAAAAGTTAGAGGTTCGAAGGCGATCAGATACCGCCCTTGTTCTAACCATAAACGATGCCAACCAGTGATCTGCTAGAGTTCCTCCAATTACCCAGCAGGCAGCTTTCAGGGAAGCCAAAGTTTTTGGGTTCCAGGGGAAGTATGGTTGCAAAGCTGAAACTTAAAGGAATTGACGGAAGAGACCACCAAGAGTGGAACATGCGGCTACATTTAAAAAACACAAAAATTAAAATGGAAAAACTGTAAAATATTTTTTTTTCCAAGAAAAAAGGATATTAAAATTTATTATTAGAAAATGTAATTAATAATATTTACATAATTTTGTTTAATGTTTAAGGTAGGTGTCCACTTAAAATACATAGCTTTTCCACAGTTGTCAGTCCGTGCTTGATATGTGGCACGAATAAAGTCTGTCATTTTGCCATAATCAATAAAGCTAATAATTATTGATCGTTGGGTCGTGTGTTGCGCGGACTGATTATCGGCTTGGTAATTAACTCACCCTCGTTAAATATGGGCATAAGTTGAAGGGGTTTTGCTTCTTAGATGTTCTGTCTAAGACCAATTTTGTGCCCTTATTGTCGTTCACGTTATCCAACGTCTTTTATTTACTTCCCACTCTGGTAATAATAGTTTGTTGAGGTTCCTTATGCCCGAATCCAGTGCACAAATCGATTAAGATTAACGGAATATTCAATTTTCGCTAATATGAATTAGTGATAACTGTTTCCGCCCTATTTAATCTCTCTTGCACATTTTCTCGTGTTATTGGAGATTTCCAAGATGTGCCAGCAATAAGATTTTCTGGGGAAAGACAACTACTTATTATAATCGATAACACATTCACCGCACGGTGGCGTTAAACCGTAATTCCCTGAATGATTCCAGATAGTAATTTTGTCTACTTTCACCAATCGTATTGCACTGTAGGTATCCTCTAAATTAACCAATCGTCTATTGTTTCATCATTATCGAATAAAGACCCGAGTGAAGGGCTTAACGTATACACAAAGCCCATGGATAAAAAGGATATGGACACTACGTGTAATGGGGGCATGTTCAGCTTAGCAAAATATTGTAGGCTCTGTCATATATACAAATAACAATTCAAAAACTATAGTACGTACACTTGCCATTGTTTTATTAAAGTATATTGCGAATAGAAACATTAAGACACATTTTCATTGATACTGTAGTTTATTTAGTACAACATTGTCATGTATGGTTTGTCAGAATAATGTATCAGTAGAACACATCAAAACTAATATCTTTGGGGTTAGCGTCAAAAATTCAAATAATTTGTGATTCGTGATCATTGTATACTTTCTATCACTACATAGACTAAGATATACATTGTGAGCCAAAACAATGTTGCTGAAAATAAAAAATTGCACTTCTCGATTAGCCCTTCTCAGGAAATTCTTTCAAAAACTTTCTTGCACTAAATTTCTTATTTTCGCGTAAAAACTTATGGTAATGCGATCTTCTTGCGAGAAAACTATTCTTGCGAATTTGTCGGCTGTGCCACCTTCGTGGAAATCAGTGAAATAAAAAATTGTGCTGACGTGTAGCGCCACCTACATAAGGAAAATTTGAAAGTTTAGTAACTTAAGTACACAACTGGAAAATTTCATTAAAATTATTGTATTTTTAATTATTAAGTTACGATGAATTATATTTTTTCATCGTTGTTTTGGCTCACGGTGTAGATAATTTGACTCAGCAGTAGTTATCAGGAATTTGTAATTTGGGTTTCACAACTGTATATAGGATGTTCTTCGGTTTCCTTGAACTAACAATCTTGAACGTTGTCGGTATAATGTGGCTAAACGTGTTGAACGAGCTGATTTAGTATTAGCACTTCTCTCCGAGAGTTAAAAAGTATAGAAACGAAATGCTTTTAATGCTCTCTTTGTCTACAGATAAAACTTGAAGTGATCCCATGACCAGATTTGAGGATATCATCCCCCGTTAATTGATTCGATGAATGTCATATGAAGCGTGTCTTAAAAGCCTCCATTTCTCAAACACGAAAGGCAATTTGCCCATTTCTCATTAAAAGAGCTGCAAATTAATGGATCATCGAAGCATTTCGTCATTAATACCTCGTCGAGTGACTAAGGGATATGTCCTTAATGAATTTTATAAGGAAAAGATCTGAAGACGCGTTAAATCAACACACCCTAATAACAAATTGAGACAATTCGACTCTCATTTTCAATTTAAAAAAATCGATTTAAGAGATCTGAAATGTGGAAAACAATCAACGTGTTCATTATAGTTTGTAACTATTTCAGCTATAAGCTTGGGCTAGGAGCACACTAGCGATTTTTTTTTTAACTTGCCATCACCAAAAACCTGTTTTGGTGGTATTACAAACAGGTTTTTGGTAATGGAAGTCAAACAGGTTTTTGGTAATAGAGAGATTTAGCACCAAAAATAACGGTTACCATTCGCGTCATAATTTCGAAACTCACATATGCCTAGTAACGCGCAAAGGATTCTGGGTAAAGGGCAACATAACCGTAATTTTTTTTCAAATTGCACATACCTGAAAA
>JAQGBW010000521.1:0-39821 GCA_034698625.1 Julus scanicus | reverse complement strand
CTGAGGGAAATCCCTCCGATTGTCCCAGAAGCAACTACAACATAGTAGTCGCTATGCACAGATTGGCACTTTGTGCTTATTGGCCTAATATATTGCCCTCCGTTTGAAAGGAGTAAAAACATCTATCTATCTATCTAAATTGGTGTATGTATATCATTAAAAATATCGTGTTTAAAAATGCATTTATCAGCATTTTCCACCCGTAATAGTCTCTACTTTCATTATCTAAATGAAACTAGACTATTAAATTTTTTTTTTAAAAATGCAAGATTTTAAAAACAAGAAAAATTTAACTTCATTTTTGGGTGTTCCAATAAAAAAATTCAATTTTCACAAACACTACCTCTTTAACTCTGAATCCTAACTACTGAGGCACCCAAATCTGTACATCATAGTGGTAACAATGTCACATCAGCCGTGGCAGAAAAATGAAAATATGACAAATCTGGCAATAAAAGATCTCTGTATCTCCTGAGCTGCAGCAGGCTCTTCGTGCGGTACTGAGACGACATCCGAAGCCTTGACCGCTGATGACAAAATCTACTTCAAAATTAGAATCATACAGAAACTGCAAGTTAAATTCTTGATTTTTATTATTTTAGAGAAGTCAACAAGGAAAAGGTGTTCTTTCAACTAATGTTATTTCTACTGCAATTGATTAGCCAACTTGTTCGTAGTTTATTGCACCACCACAAACGGTTCGTCCGATGTTAGCTTCGCACTCGATGAGATTAAGCAGCTTTTCGGCTGACCTCGCCCTGTTTCACGTGAACGCGTCACGCCCGAACCACCGTGCCTTCGAAGCAGATTTTGATTTAAAATTTGAATCCATCAGAAACAGGTTTAATGAACCAACAAAGGGCAGGAATAATAATTTTACAGAATACATTCAAAAACAAAAAATAACCTAGTTTGCAATACAAAATTTTATAACAAGCTTAAATGAGGAGAAAATAAAGAAACTTACAGTAGTATAATCAAAAAGAAAGCTTGTTTGGCAAACGTCCAAACCGAATTTTGTGGAGTGATAAAATATTCATTGTGCTGTAAATTATAATGCATAAAACATGGTAGTATCTGAGGGTGTTGCAGACGAGAAAGGTATAAATAAACGAAAAACTAAAGAAAAAAAATATGATGCTTGCATTATAAAGCAAATCAATTGGGTGCTCGTGGGATGCGATCAGATTTGGCATTCAAAAAATAAAAGTTCAAACAAGCATAAGCTAACACTTGTTTTTGACTTAGGAGTGAACATTTTGAAATTGAGATCACACAAAAAACATGCCATGACATGCCATGAGAATCATAACAGTGGGATGAAACCTACATGCATGATTATTACAAAATGCGCAAATCTCGTTCGAGCCTAAACGTTTCTCGTTTTTTTTTCATGCATTTGTCGCGCAAGGCTGACAAATGGCTGGTTTACTGGATGTCTCAAATTTAATTTTAATTACTGCGCCACCCTCAGACGACTGTTTCCGTTTCAGCTGTTTCTGGACTATCATCCATCTGAAAATGGAAAATGTTTTCATCACGAAAGATCACCAAATATATGCCAATGGAACATAGTGCCATGCTCCTCAGTTCTGGAAAAAAACAAGGAAATCATATTAAAATTTGTTACGTAAACTCGGGATAACCAACCTCCGGTTTCAACTTTATATCATTCCCCAAATAAACCTGTACTTTTAATTACCATTGTAGGTCTACATCGCTAGTTGGCCTAAAGTTGCTTAAATGGTGTACATTAATTGACAAGTTGTTATAGCAGTTTTCTTTCCTCGAGTTATTAACACAATAAAACCAGATCGCCCAACGCTTCTAATATTTTATATTCAAACCTTATTATCCCAAATGACAAGTTGACCATCCACTCCAGTAGTGCTGAATTTGTACACGGCCGATTTAGACCCATTATGAATGGCCACTTGGGTGATAGCATTTTGATGCACACTACCAACTAGAACAGAGTCAACAGTGTCGTTTGTCGCTTTCTTGTCCAATCTTTGAAACATTCGCATTGCTCTAAAAGCAAACAGAAATTTCGCAGTTAGACATGGAATGTCCTCAAATATTCTTAAATCAAAATTAGCTTTATCCACTAACGTAGCATTGCCAGATTCTTTCTTGCTAGACTGGTCCATTTTTGATACAAAACTGATGTTTTGCCCATCAAATGAAAACCTGACTGGAAAATAATTGTGTCCCTACGTAGAACAAAACAGGAGTTACTGTATGCTGCACATAGCGTAATTGTAATTGTCACCGTAGCACAAAATCGGTAAAAAATGAGAAACTTGCACTACTTACCCCTGCAATTATAGTGTTTTCGTTCAACCAAGTACAAGTGAGGAATGGTAGAAACTGGTGCTTTAAAACCGATGCCCTAATCGTAAAACGGAAATCAGTTTATGTAATAAAAACTCAGTTTGTAGGGCCTCTTTCTCACTCGAAGATGAGCAGGAATACTTACACCATCCCCCTATTGCAATCTACCACAGAAATGCTGCTGTCGTGCCCTACCCAGGCTAACCGGTTTCCACTGGCCGAGAAACTTACACAATGCACCCAGCCACCTAACAGTAGACAGCAAAGTTACTAAATGGGATGTTTATTATTCAAATAATACAATTCAGATTCATGAACATGAATTACCTCCTTGATCTGAATTGGAAAATTCTCCTAACATTTGTCCCATCTGCGTTTTTGATCCCCATGGCGTTGGGTCCGTTTTTTCATCTACCTCTTTGATATATGCACTAAAAACTCTTGTTTTAAAATCTGTTGAGCCGCATGCTAAAATGTTGTTATTTGGGTGCCAATCAACACTATAATCAAAATTCTGCAATTAACAACACTTCTTGAAATGAGATCCACAACAGGTAAAATTAGAATAAAAAAAATTACCTAGTTACAGAAGATCTCACAGGTTTTTTTATGTGTTTACTAACCCACCAATCATTTTCTTTTTCGAAATAACATATAGCGATAAGCCTTGCACCACTTCCTACAGCAAATTTGTTTTCTATTCAAGAAAGGAAATTGAAAATTTAAGGAAATTCAACAATTACCTTCAAAATCCTTTTGAAATTTAAGGACACCAATAAAGCAAAACATTATTTTAATAAGACATTTTAATATAGCAGTACATTAACAAGTTCACTAAGTTTTTAAGAATTTCCCATATAAAAAAACTAGCAAATTCCTACTTAAATGCAATCCACTACAGATATCGCATATCTGCATTAGCTTTCCCCAAACCAAATAATTTATATCTGTCAAAAAACCCAATAGCCCAAAGTTATCTTTCAACCACTAACCCAATCCTTATCTTTAGCAAACAACAATGTTGTATATTTGCTATTTCTAAACGTACACACACAATTGACTGCTTTCGTTTGGTACATTTCCAAAATGACTGTATGATGAACATTTGTATCAACTGTTTGTAACATGCATGCACTTACCGTGAGGTGACCACTTCACACAAGTTGCAGCGCGATTAGTCCTCAAAAGGACTAATGTTGGTTTCCATTTCCCGTTAACAATGGTCCATACGTATGCATTTCGATCCTATAAATGGCAATTCCAATGATGTTTTAAATTAAGAAGCTTAACAGGTTTCAGTAAAAACAAAAGTTGTGGCCAGCAAAATTTTACTTACTGCAGCACACGTAACGATGCGATTACTTTTGGGGGCCCAATCTATGCTAGTTACTCGAAGATCGTGTTGTGATAAAACTTCACTGATCCTAAACTTGGTGCTCTCCCGTTTGTAAATATGAACTTCATTATTATTAGGTGATAGGGCAAGTTCTGTGAAGAGAACAAGTACGGGTCATACATAAAAAAGGCATTCTATTTTGAAAATAAATAGCGTTCAGTATGCATTAGCATTCAATTAATAAGTGCATTATTTCATAAATAGGAGGAACTTTTCAGTAAAGTATAGTTCTCGCTGAAGTGTCATAATGCCGTCATCGACTAGTATAACAGGTGTATAGTGCAGATAACAAGAATTATAAAGGCCTGCTGAACAAACTATCGTTTATAATGAAAGTGAAGTGACTATTACGTTTTTGCATGAGAAACTTGAAGGCCACAGAAAGAAAGGTTAAATAGATGAGTCAAACGCTATATCTGCAATGCAATTATAGGATTACTTTACTGGTAATTTTGTAACTGCTTCATATTAATTTTAAAATCTTGAAAAACATGTTCGAATGCAAAATATATATTTTCCAAAAGAGGATGAAAAAAATACAAAATAAATGCCTTAATCTCTAAACAGGTAATTAGCAAAACATGCATAGTATTCTGTTCATGACAAAGGTTGTAAAACAATACTTATCAAATGTATAAACATGTAACATATGCACATTTGTAAATTTATGACAACATTTAAATTTAATAAAACATCTGTTATATGAATTATTAACAGAAAACAGTTTTTTTTTTTTAAATTGAGAGGTAGGTTTGTGTTCTGCTAGGCACTTTTCATTGACGAAAGAAAATTTAAGTTGACATTAGACCACTAGCAGTCGACATGATTGATTGTCAAGTGATGACATTCAATTGCTAGTCAGGTTATATGATACCAAAAATCAACAAGAATGATAGCACAAGTGGGAGGTAAAAAAAGTCACAGACGGTTTTTTGCATTTGCCTATCAAGAACTGAGAAAACCTCATGCTGAATATGCCACCCGGGAATTAATTCCAGGCTGACAAAAAACTAGTTCACATTTTGTATCCATTCTAAAATGTTTATAGTACGATTAAGTGGGCGTGCATGTTATTAGCATTACAAAGCAATTTAATAAGAAAAAAAATCAAACATAATAACCGCCATGCCAAATTAGCAAAATTATCATGACTCAAAACAAAACGTGAACCCAAATAAAAGTAAACAAAATTAAAATAACTTCAATCATGCAATCATATGCTTATCCTTATTAACATGAAAATAGCCTTCCTGTCAGTTACACCTTGTTGACGTATTCAACCTCTGAATCACCAAACTTAGCAGCAAGCGAAACACAGCGTGCGTTAAGTTTCGCGTTTTATTTCTTACCTGAACTATCTTTATTCCAAGCGTGGCAAGTTATTGGCGTCCCAAAATTATGTATGTCTGTCATTTTTCTAGCAGAAACCCAGGCCTTCGCGGGGGCCACAGGCAGATCCTGTTTATCGGGTAAAAAAAAAACGTGGCAAACATTAGCCAACATGTCTGTGATAGGAAGGATAATATAAAGTCCCAATTTACGAAAAAATAGAAAGGGGGATTCAAAAAAGAAATGAGCTGTCAAAAAGAGGAACAAAACTAGGTTATCCGAGGACACATTACCGGCAAAAGGGCGTAGGCTTAAACTCACCGAGGCAGGATGAGTAAATTTCAAACAATTATTAAGCGTTTAAAAGCACTACTACTTCTCTAACTGCGTAATGTCAAAGGTTAGATAACCAGGTTCATCCTCAAACAAAATGTTTACTTATGTAACCAAAAATAAGGCCATTTCAGTGAACAAATTAAAATAAAAGTTGCTTACCTCAGACGACAACACCACCCAGGAAGACGAGGATATAAAAAAAAGGCGTCGGCTGCGTCATTTCCGGTCTACACTTGCCGTTGAGGGCGCTCTGTACAAGCTCTTGTAGAGCGCCTGCAAGCTGTCTGCTTAAAGCTACGTCTCATAAGCTACTAGATGAAAATCCTCAGAATTTTACATGAAAAATGAGTTCCAAGCGCAAAGTTTTATATTTAACATCGCTTTTATTTCTGATAGGTTCGTTAAATTACGTGGAAACTCAGGAAGACGACAGTGGGGTATATTACCCAACCAAATGTGAAGGTGAGAATCGTTGTAATGTGGGAATTTGTGGGATTTTCCACATTGCTCTTTCATGCTACAAGTAATATCTATTGGCATGTCAGCAAAAGATAATAAATTATAGGGCTAATTGTTAATCTCCTCAAAGAGAAAGTGTTTTGGCATAGTTACAGAAAGGGACCACTCAAAAAGGACGTCAAAATTCCTTGAAAAACTTACCCCACCTCCTGTCCACCTGGTGTCAATTTCAACCCAGACCCCCTTCCCCCTCATTGACGCCCTAATATTTTTTAAAAAGTAAGGTGTCTAAAAAATGTGTGGAAAACATACAATGACCCATCCTGTAAATTTCCAAACACCCCAACACCAAACGGGAACACCAAAAGGGATGTTGAAAATTTCATTTCTGAGGAAACCCAGTCTTGCCCTGGATGCAAAAGTAAAAAAGTTTTGCATTTCTCAAAATTATTTTCTTTATACACGTTCAAGTTTTGTTATTGTTATTTTGATAGTTTGCAAGTACTTGGCATTTGAGCTGGAGGCTCGGCTTGCCGAAACTGGAAAAACTCATCAAGTATTAGAAATTGGTCACAATTCCATGAATGAAGGTGGTAAAAAAATAAAAAAATATGCTCAATCGTAAGTCCAATTTCGTTATTACACACATGAAACGCTTATAATAATTTGGCTATTCTTACGAATGTTGGATGTATATTCATTCCAGGGAATTGCGGCTTATCGAATCTCTTAATGGCATATGTGAGAAGATGTTGGAATACAACATCCACAAAGAACGGAAGGATAGCTCACGATTTGCAAAGGGAATGAGCGAGACATTTCAGACTTTACATAACCTAGTCGACAAAGGCGTCAAAGTGGATTTAGGCATTCCGTATGATCTTTGGGATTCATCCTCCGTTGAAATTGTAACGCTGAAGACTCAGGTGAGATGATAGCTATACACAAATGCTGTTAAAAGGGATGCATGCCTGCTAACTGTCATTTATAAATTCAAGTGCGAGTCATTACTCGAAGAACACGAGGAAGCTATCGAAAAGTGGTATTTCCATAAGCAGCACGTGCCTCTAAAGGATTATCTTTGCCGCCAGCGAGCGCTGAAGAGAGGAGAGGATGGTATAGTATAAATTGCATTATAAAGTTTCACCAATTATGGAAACAATAACCTGCATTAAGGGAATCTCAACTACTGCAAAGCAATTTATTACCTAATTAATGACGTGATTTGGCAACTTTACCTGCACAATTTTCAGATTTGTCTGTAACAAAACATATTCATCATCATATGCAATTTTGCAGTTTTTGGATTAGAAATAAGCTATGGGATTGTAAAATTGTATTTGCATGAAGATTTGATCTATTGCAAACAAGTCATTCGTCACTTAAGTTTAATCTGTTTAACAACGAGTCTAGTCAGATAATTTCCGCATTGCTGATTTTGAGTTGTCATTCCCTGCAGGGAAATACGCATTAGGTATATATTTCTGTGATTCCCTGTTATAGGTTGTCTGGATGAAGCGCCCACTATGAAGGAAAAGGAACGCCTTGGGAAAATTAAAGAAAACTTAACTGCAAACCCAGAACAAAAAAAGAAGGAAAGCGACACCAAAAAGGTTGAGCTTTAAACACCAAAGAACATTTTAAACCCCATTGCTACATTTTTATAATATATATTGACAACTGTAGAAAGGTGCATTTTTTAATGTGTTAATTGCGACTAATTTGTACACCGATGTTTAACTACTTAAATAAATCGATAACACACAAGTATTGTGGGACTCATTTTGGATGATCTTTTTGGGGGATTTTTTGGTAATTTATAATAGATACGAAGAGAGGAAGGAGCATTTTCTTGGAAACACAGTATCCAAAATGTAGTAATTCATTTGAATTTAAGCGGGACATTATGGAAGTGCAAGTGGCTCCTAGATGGCAGCACCAGCCAGGTAGCCTGTATGCAACGTTACACACCCCAAGGTACGATAAAAATAATTTCCAATACATATTTCTAAAGCGGAAAATGTCCAGGTATGTTTACAATTGGCGATTAACTATACTTATTTTCTTATTAATTGTGTCTGATGACCTTACCGCTGATGTGTAACAATTTAATTTAATGACACAGTTTTAAATCTACACACATGATCTGTAAAATGCTAGCTCTGAAGCTGCATTAGTGTAGTAAATTAATAGTTTTACTGTTTATAAATGTATTATAACCTAGGATTTTGTTGGAGCTAGAGGTCTAGTGTTGAAACAGGCATCATTTTGAGGCATGTTGCATGCTACTATATAAAAACGTAGAATCATGTACAGTGCATAATTAATGTCAACAACATTCTATCTCATATATTTTTAAATGAACATTGAGAAATATACCATATTATGTATATAACTGCTAGCTGTTAATTCAGATTGGACCATCGAATAAAAACCTAATTTAGTTTCTACCAAAATATGACACACTAATAGTCTTCTCCCAGAATTATTTACAACCAGGGCGAACAGGTTTTTCTACAGAAAATAATATTGAAAGTGAGCTGGTCTATTCACCAGAGTAATGAGCTAAAAATGTCAATAAAACAAGCCAGGTGGTGTAACCATTCAAAATATAGTGGAGAAAACACCCGTTCACATGTATGTCACATGTTTTTTTAAAACTTTAAAGATCCCAATTCAATTCGTGACAGTTTAAGTTCGTAAACATACGTATAAAAATAATTTGGTTGGGTGATACCTTTCTCTCATTAATCAGAATACTGACTCCCTCGGGTATTAATTGTGACTTTGATGTTAAAATAAATTAACAGTTTGTCATGTTTTGGATTAGCTATAAACGTAACTGAGATAGAAAAACAACTGATGCCGCATACAGGTTGGTGCAGTTTCATTATCTGTGTCATGCTTTTTTATAGTTTGCGGCCATGAGTTGGTTCAACACTTCTGGATTTGCAACTCTAGCTAAATCAGCTCTAAATCAGGCGCAAAAGACCATCGACAAAGCATTGGATATACAGGACAACGCGGCAGTTGATGTGGAAAAAACGACTCAGATTTCGCCCCAACCATCGAAATCCGATGGTATGTTTTTATTGAGCTCAGCAGTTTATTCATGATCTGCTTGATCGAATCTTTAATTCAACAAGAGTGGAATTTAAATCACGAGCCGGTCATTGTACAACCTTATGTGCCATTTTCTTTTCAGATGCTACAGATTCCTTCTTTGCCTCATTTGGCTTGGTCGAAGCTGGCACCGGCACTTCCACTCCTAAACCGCAAACGCAGCCGCCAAAATCCGGTGAAGCTAAAATCGACCTTAAATCGGAAAAGCAAGCAGGCAGCATATGGGGATCTTTTACGGGATCGTTCTTTGATCCAGCTAGTGCGCGACACGAGCCGCTGCAAGGGCGCCCGTTTGAAAGCCGATCCAGTGAAACGTTCACCGAAACAATTGCTGCTCAACCTCAAAAAAGGCTTCATGGCCAGGATCGTTCTCGCACTTTCTCCTCTGGAGAGTCTGAGGAAGACCGTGAAAGAAATGTCAGCAGTGAACCTAAGAAAACGCCATCGGTGTCGAGTTCACTTCGCACCTCGGAATCTGAACCGGAATTATCCGAAGCTTTGGTACACGAACCTGATTCTTGTTCATTGCAAAAAACTGTAACAAAAGAGGGCATCATTCCAACGAAATCTGAGTTTAAGGAATCTAAGTTATTCATAGAAAATGTAACTGAGCTCGATTTGGATGAGTCTCCTTCCAGTACAAGAGACCATGGTGGAAGGCATGATAGCAGTGGCAGGGAACCGTTCAACTTCGATACTTTGTCTGATGACAACAGCGGCGTGAAATCAAACAGAGCACTAGGCAACGTTAAGCGTGATAGCAGTGATGGAAAATGCGTTCAACTTCATCCGGCTACTTCAAAAAGTGATAACGAAGAGGTTAGTGAGCAGGGTGATATTCTGCAAGATTCAGAGGTAGCAAACTTGCTACTTTTTGATTCGTCTTCATTACACGAACCTCAAAAAGATGTCGATCATTCACCTACTAATGTGGAAAACGCTACCGAAAGTAAAGCTGAAAAAACCTTGCTTTGTCCTAAGGAAGAGACAGTCGAAAGCCAGATATCTTCATGGTCTAGCGCGTGGGAAGTCCAGTCGGTGGAGTCGATTTCAAACGAGGAGAACAAATCCTTAATCGATAATAAAGAACTTCAAGAACGACTGTTAGACTGCAGCATACTGCCTGCGGAAGACTTTAAAACCTCGTTGTTGTCGTTCATGTCTGCAAGCTCCAGTTCCACAACGGGCGAGAGCAGCAGCACGTTGGACGAAAGCGTCGGGACCATCAGTGCTCTGTCAGAAAAAGAGACTTTCTCTTCGAGGCATTCTTCCACCACGCTAACGCCTGAAGTATTTTCTGATTCTGGGGATTCTGCCATGCCCATGGGCATGAGCTCGAGTTGGGATCTAGGAGACGCCAATGGCGAGCACGTAGGATTACAAAATGTGATAACCGATAGTACGGACAAAAGACAAAACGTAGCCAATGCCGGAGAAACTAACTCTGGCACAGCTTACGAGTGTGATTTGGATGATACCCTAACAGACGAAAACAACGCCAATATGGGGAACCTTGTAGATTTGCTGATGGACAAAACTACGAAAAAGGACGACGAAGGATTAGGCATCGAAGAAATCGGTGACAAAGCAACTAGTTTGCCATCACAGGATGAGAAAGACAGCGGATCTCCGACAAATTCTTCCTTGCTTTCGTTTATGATAGAAGATGCCATGGTGGAATCTGTCAACAACATTGGCAGACCCATGATTTCTTCAAATCGAGCCTATTCGCCGAATTCAACTGCCTCGTCTACTTCTTCGAATGCCGAGCGCTCCGATCCCGTCAAAACCACCGAATCCGAGCAAAACAGTGGGCACACGTCGGGTGACGAAATCGAAACTACAACCTCCTCCGACATAGAAATAATCTCTTCGCCTAGCATTGGGGGAGAAAGTGGATGCGAACGCGGAGGAAGCCTCTCTCCCATTAAACCCAGTTCAGTGTGGAGAAATAAGCACAGCTCTGCTACATGTTCTTCAAGATATCACGTGCCCAGTAGCATTCGCTCGGAGAGTCCAGCATCTGACACGTCGAGTACCAAAGACTGCCATCTTATTCAATTTGGAACCGCTCCCGTCAGACCTAACGTTAGCTTTACTTCGGTGGTCCCTTCAAAAAGTGAGTTTTTATTACTGAATCGTAACTGACCTCATAACAATGTCTAATTTAGATATCCTATTTTCACATTTTAATCTTTGCAATGCTTACTAAAAGGTAAGCACCAGAGAAACGTTTCAGAAGCATCTTCAGAGGAACCGGATCAGACTCGAATAGAAGCTTTTACAAAGGTAAACATGATATAATTATATATTTTCTTGCGAGCATCGTTTTTTATGCCTATCTCGTTTTAGAAAGTAGCTGAAATGACGAGCGTTTTGGAAGCGCGTGAAGCTAAAGTGCTAGATTTAAGTCATGAAAACATGGAATTACGAGAGAAAGTCAATATGCTTAAAGGGTATGTTCCTCAGAAAACCATGACATTTCAAATACACATAAATAATCTGTTTCTTATCTAGCTAAACCCGTTCTTATTTCAGTCAACTTCGGAAAGCAGAAGAGCTACATGCAGCAGACACGAGAGACGTAAGCTCGTTTACTAAGGAATTAACGGAAAGGCTATCAAACACTGAAAAGAAGATGCAACTGGCCTTAAGAGTTAGATTCCCATAATCAATAATAATAACAACATGTCATGTAGTTTAAATATAAATAACACCAACATTGAATTGTTCTCGATTGTAGGAAAAGGAAGCATTAAAACGAGATCTGCAGCAAGCAACGATAGAAGTTGCTTCTAGGTATTTATTGTCTCATTTTAGCTTATAAGCAACGGCCATTGAAATTTTCCAATTAACGATCCGATTAATTTGAGGTACGGCTTTATTGCAGGGTGAGTGGAGCGCAGGTGGAGGAAATTAAAAACGAAAAGGATACGCAAATAGCAGAATTAATGCAAGAAGGTATTTGATAGTCTGGTAACACTTTTAAAGAATATTCCACAAATTTCCATATTTATATTGAAATTTTATTGCATTTTTTTCAAGGTGAAAGTTTATCCAAAAAAGTACTTCAATATTCAAATAATGTGAAAAAACTGCGTGCTAAGGAAAAGGACAATGAAAATCACATAAAACAGCAACGGTAGTTATATCATGCTTTAAACAAATGTAAAATCCTGTTAACCGTTCTAAAGCAATGAATTCTGCGATTGATTTCCATTCTAAGAGAGAAGATAGAAGAGCAAAGCAGGGAACTAGATCGAATCAGAAAAGCTCTTGGTGCCAAGGAAGAAGTAGAGAAAAATCAGATCGGTGAGCAATTTATACATTACAAGCAATCCACACAATAACAAATAGTTTGAATGTGTGAAGAGGTTTGCAATTATTTTTTACAGAACTTATTCGACAGTTAACCAACAACATGCAGAAAAACGAAAAAGAAATAACTTCATTAAAGGTATTTTCAAAACATCGGCAGTTGAAAGAAAGTAGTAGATGGCAAATACATTCATTAATCTTATCATTTCCACAATAGAGTGACCTGGAAGACGCTCATGAAAAGCAGAAGAGCATGAAGTTTGCCATGGAAAGTGCTTACAAGTAAAGATTATTTGATAATTTTCCTTGAAAGGTTGTAGAACATTTAAACCTGATTTAGATAAATACCATATTTTGTATTTGTTCAATTTAAATTTAGAGAACTTGCCGAATTGCACAGGAAGAATGCCGAACAAGATAGCAAGGCACAGGTACGTGTTTGTCAAGTATTGACGGAAGACAAAATATATAACCAGGGTGGCTATCTGAAGTCGGAGAGGTGCTTTTATAGAAGCACTTGCATGAAAAAAAAGTTCAGACTTTTGGTATCCTCAGATACAATACTTTATCAATGCAGGAAGCCGCGCTGAGTGCCGAAATATCGGCCAAAGAAGAATTGCGGTTTACATTGGAAAAGCTGCAACACGAATCACGGCTTCAGCAGGAAGGCCTCGTATTTCAGATTGAAGACCTGCAGTTAACTTTATCCCGCAGCGAGCAACAAGCTGGCCAGCGTGAGGATGCTCTTAGGCAAGACATTGCCAACCTTCAACAAGTATGGTAACTCGTTTTAAAAAAACAACAACTTCAGTTTAGAACCTGTTTTCGAGTTCTGTTCCTTTGTGTTATTCACAGAGATTACAAGATTCGGAAGGTAGAAATGACGAGTTGAATCAAAATGTCTCAGCAGGTAGTTAGACAACTTGCATTTTGCTTTTCAGTGTCATATTTGACTTACTTAAAAGTTTTTTTTTTTTTTTTTTTTTTTTCCGTTGCAGCAACACAACCTCTGCTACGACAAATCGATAATTTACAATCGACGTTGAACCTCCAAACCAGCTCGTGGGAAAGAATAGAACGTAATTTAACAGATAGATTAAGTAAGTGAATCTACAAATATATCATGTTGGTTTCTAAATGTCTTCACGTCTAAAAAGAGCTCAATTTCTTAGTAATTTAAAAAATATATATATACATTGTCGTTATCTTTATCGTACAGCTGAAGCACAAAATCAACTTGCCCATGCCACTGAAAAAGAAAGATCCATTGCGGAGAAATACGCTGATTTGGGAGCAAAAGTGGCATCCTTAGAGGCGAAAAACTCCTTAGTGAGGCAGGAAAAGGCACGTCTGCAAGCTCTGCTTGATACTTCGACTAGCGAACTACAACTGTTAAAAGAATCCAAGGAAAAGTATGTGGCAGTTTGTCTCCAATTTGTGCATTTTTATTATTTTATTTTCATTTTGACTTTATTTGATGTTTTCAGAGAAACCGTCATGTTGGATACGTTGAAACGAAATTTCAAGGACAGTATTGCAGGAATACAGAGAGAAAAGGTACTCAACAGTTGCTGAAATGGATTAAATCCTGGACAATCTAAGCTATTTAGGCATTCCATATGATATAATATTTGTTTTCAATGTTTGAAATAGGACATGCTTGACCACCAATTAGAAATTGAAAAGACTGCATTGGAAGCAGAAAAACGGAAAACTGCACTTTTGCAAGATCAACTAAAAGAAAATGTAGGTTGAAACTAAGCTACCATTTGTTGTTTTTAAAATTTGGAAGATGGAAAATTCATTATTTTTTTGTAGGAATTGAGGTTGTCCAAGCAGTCGTATAATTTGGAAGGAAGTCGAGGTAGTTCACCTGGTTCACGAAGCAACATGTCCATGCGGGGCTCATTTAGTGATAATTTTCAGTCATCATGGTATCAGGTATGGAACTTTAAATATAAACCAAGAAAGGCCTTCTTGGAAAAACCCAGCAAATTCATTTGTTTTCTGCGATAGGAGGATGCCCAGGAAAGTGGGATAATGTTTCCAACAACACCTACTTCAAGGATGAATGTTTACGAAACTCTGCGTGCAGGAAGCATGTCCACACTTCTTGATAGTTTGCAATCACAACTGAAACTAAGGGATGGTGACATTGTTCAACTCCAAGTAATACAATTTTTGTCACCTTTTTAAGATAAATTAAAAGAGTCATGTTTATAGTCAGTTTATACAATTTTGCAGAAACTGTAATTTTACCTCACGGGAAATCATCATTTATGTTTAAGTGAATGATGAATTCATATTTACGATTTTGTGAATTGAGACCAAATAATTTTACATTTCATATTTCTTGTTTTTGTCATTATTGGAAAGTTTAATTGGATTGTAATCCAATGTAATATTTTTTATATTAACAGAATTCAAATTGTTAATAGATTAAAAATAATACTTAAACATGTAGGTAGGCAATTTTTTATGGTTTAATGATTGCCATTGACTAAACTAAACAATTTTATTCTCAGAACGATATTGCACAATTGGAAAGGGTGAAGGAATCGATGACTGAAGAACTAGTAAAACTAAATGCCAGAATCGAAGAATTAGAAGTGGAAATTACATCATTAAAGGAAAAAGAAACGAATTTTCAGGTATTTTTTTCTAAAGCGACAAACTTGTTTTTCTCAGCATTAAAACAAACACGAATTAACGGTATTTTTCAATTGGAATTGACGCAGGATATGGGGCAAAAGTACAACGCTTTACTTCAAATGTATGGTGAAAAGATCGAGGAAGCCGAGGAACTGAGATTAGACTTACAGGATGTAAAAGATATGTATAAAGCGCAGGTAAGGAAGCAAGCTTGGTATTTCCATATCCTATTTAACCGGGAAACCCAGTTTATGAGGTCAGTAACAGAAAATAAGAATTCCTTGACAGGAAAAAGAATATTCCAAGAAATATTGCTATAAAATTCCTAGCCAAAAATTCTTAATGAACTAATCTAATTAAAATCGGCTAATTGTGTTGCAATTAGTAATTTTGTGCATGAATTGATTATAATTTTTTTTTAAACCTTCAGATTGACGATTTGTTAAGGAGAAAATGAAGAAAAGAATATGTTGGGATCGTCAAACAGTAATATATATATATTTAAAGAGATCGTATTGAAGCGTAATCTCAAATTTTAATCAGATTCGGTGGGAACTACTACTGCTATGTTCAAGAAGCAATGCCTGTTTTAGAACTGGCATCGTATCACGTGTAATACTTCTTGCCAATATGTTAATGTAAGGGGCAGCACTATCGAAATGCAATGAATTAAGGGTACAATCACTTGCCATTTCAGAGGTTTTCCATGTTATATGTGAATATTAGTACAATTAAATTAAATAATTGAAAGATTTGATCAGCCTTTTAATTTTCTACATACATGTATTAAAATGATAGCATGTTGGGATACAAATGCCAGTGTCAGTGATTGACACAGTGTGGACTACACATGGAACTATCTATCTGTCTACTATCTACTATCTATCAATCATCTATCTACTTATCGTGTTAATAGCTCAAAACAACTTTTGACTCTCAGGGAGTGCAAACTCACTTAAAGAGAATTGATCTGAGCCGAGTCGGCACACCGTGATTGAGTTATACTGTTTAACCCCGTCCACTAGTCCTTTTAGTGTATTAGTTTTTAAATGAGTGGGCCATAAGTAGTGATAGGCCAATCACCAGACTCAACCTTGGATGAAGTGGGTCAAACTATTATATAGGCAGCGAGGAGGAGCCAATTAAAAAAGTGGACCCTTTTTAAAGTGCTTACTGATGTGATTTTTAAATGTGTGAATCGAATCTGACAATTTCACATTTAGCAACTTTGATGAGCCAGATCACCGCGAAATAATAATGATTGTGTGGGCCTTATTCTTGGCGACATTTGCGACTTCGCTGTTTTTAGTGAGAACATTTTTTTATGGAGACTTTACCATTCTTGTCGGATTAGCTTTGATATCATGGTTTCTTGCCGATATGATCACAAAAATCGTTCTAAACTCTTTACCACGAAGAATAGTGGATAGAGACAACAAAGCCATTCTCATCACAGGCAAGTATTGCATTATTTTCTTGAATAAATGAATTTTCTAGCAAGATATTTATCGGTATTTGTAACACAAAACTGAGTTGCTGTTGACTTTGGACATTTTAAATTAATTGCTTTTGGCTTTATTCCAATTTCATTTAATGGACTTAAAAAACAGGGTGTTTTTTACCTTTGATCCTTCTAAAGCCAGTCACTACTAGTGATAAACGAGAAAAAGTTATCAGCTAAATGCATGCCAATCAGTCTTAGTAGGAGGATGTTAAATGCATTATGACATGATCTGAAAGAATCTAGGCTTGACAGCTTAGTTCTGTCTAAAACTGGATTCACAACTGCAAAACGGGTTTATTCACCAAAAATAGTCACACATGGTATGACTTTCTAATGAAGTTAAATACTCCATGTCTAGGTTTTTCAAAGATATTACATTTTATTTTAACCTATATGTAATTAAAGTAAAAACTACCATTTAACAACTCTTAAATGTCAAAGCATGTTAGGATGTAAAGCAAAAAAATACTTCCTTTATGACCTTTCAACAATATTCCAATTGTTCGTCTTAGTAGTTCAAAGCTAATGTCGTTAAAAATCATAATTATATACTTCAATACTGCGATGCCTGAGGATATTTATAATTAACCCTTGAATTTTCGTTTTATTGCACAACATTTTGTCACTTACGCTTTCATCAGGTGCTAGTAGTAAGCAAAGTAAAGTTAAATATACAAAGAATCACAAAATAGCTTTTTGCGATTTGACTATCTACAACATAACAATTTATGCAGAAATTTTCAAATTGAAATAATAACGTTTACTTTTTCAAACACGTTTTTTGTAACTTTTGCAATTTTTTGAATATTTAACTTTTTGTTTAACATATGATGTTCACTGATAACACCTGATGAATGCACACATTAATGTTTGAAAGTTTTGCCCTAAAACGAAAATTCCTGGGTTGTAAATATCCCCAAGTTTTGCACTATTCATGTATTATTTGATAGATCATTCAAACATTTGCAGAATGGAGCATCACAGTTTATTTTTTTTAATAGTAAAATCATTCAGAGAAACATACGAGTCAATAACATTCAAGTGTCAGCTACGTACGTGCTGTCCAATAAAGTCGGGACACAAATTTCAAAACTTGCTATTATGAACAGGCATAAATATTATGAGTAAAATCGTCATACGTGACAAACATCACCAATGCCTCAGGAAATAAGTTGGGTAATATGTAGGCCAATGTCAACTGATTTAAACTACCGTAATTGAAATTTTACATAATGTTGTTGTTGACATTAATATTTGAAATATATCGGCCAGCTTCATGCTAATTAAGTTAACCTTGATTTTAACAGGTTGTGACACAGGGTTTGGGCACGAACTTGCCAAACGCCTGGACAAACTCGGCTTTGCCGTGTATGCCGGCTGCTTGTTACCAGAAGCGGATGGTGCTCGAGACCTGATGACAACATGCTCCAACTCTTTGCATGTTCTTCCAATAGACGTTACAAGAGATGAATCAATTGAAAAAGCTGTTCAGTATGTCAAGGATACGTTAGGTGACAAAAGTGCGTGAACATAATAAACTTTCACCAAATTAACCCTCAATAACATGAACATACGGCCATGTAAATTTCATTAAAACACATTATTTTCTCCTTTGCTCTCACAGAATTATGGGCAGTAATTAATAACGCTGGTATTGCTGCTTTTGCCGAGATTGAATGGTGTCCGATTGAAGTTTACCAAAATGTCCTCAACGTAAACACGTTGGGACCTGTTCGAATGACTAAAGCACTTCTGCCCATGCTAAGAGAATCCAGTGGCAGGGTGGTTATAGTTTCCAGTTTATCAGGTAATCATCCGCATTCAACATTTCAGAAATTAACAATAAAAAAGTTACCTAAGAATTACATAAAATTATTCATGTTTTCAGGTCGCTATACGTTTCCCGGTTTCTCTCCTTATTCCATGTCCAAGCATGCTACGGTTTCTTTTGCTGATGGCTTAAGATTGGAAATGAAGAAATGGGGAATAACTGTTCATACGATAGAACCGACGCTATACAAGTAGGACTACAAAACTAGCTCATATTTTCATTTCAAAGAGTATAAAAAACTATTTTCCACGCAGAAGTTTGATTGGGAAAAAACACCGCTCATCCGCTGAAACTATCAGCTTGTCTTTTTCCAAGACATTGACAAAAAAAAACAAAAAAAAAAAACATGAAACTTGCATCATAATTAAGCCAGAAATATCAATGATAATTTTCAGAATTCAGTTTGTGGCAAGATAGTCACTTGCATTAACTATTTTTCAAATCCTATCAATGCCACCAAAAGTGCAGCTCCTCAGAAACAAAGATATCGTATTTTGAAAATCCAATTGAAAATCTAAAAAAGCAAAACTGCCAAGAGTTGTAGAATAATTGTAATATGGTATCAAGTAATCATATCAAAAGTCACGGCTTGTTGGGTAACAAAAACGTAAAATTAAATATTGAGTTGTGTTACGAATATCAGAAAAACGAAAAATGCAATTTATATAAAAAAAACTTTCACCATGTTTTCATGGTATAAAAAGTAATACATACTTTTATGAAATTATCCATGCAGAACCCCAATTTCCGCTATCGACGGCTTAATATCAAACCTGAAGAAAAACTGGGCGGCAACTCCAATTGAGATCCAAGAATGCTACGGTGAAGAGTATTTCAAAGCATTTCAGGTGAGCATTAATTATCAGTCTACGTTCTACATATAATTCCAAGCCCAAGCTAAATCAAAGCTTTTCAACTTGATTTTCAGGATAAACTATCAAGTGTGACTAAAATGGCCAAAGTCGATATAAACGAAGTAGTCGAGGACATCATCGATGCTGCAGTTGGGGAACATCCCAAGACCCGCTATGTGCCCAATACGGTCGTCCAAATGCGGGCGAGACTTTTAACCACTATTCCAACTGAACTGCAAGATTTCCTTCTATGCCAAACTGGACCCAAATGCACCCCGGCAGCAGCACCAAAAACTTTACCCATGCTTCAGAGAATTAACCGAGAATTAAGAAGAACTCAATCAGAGCCACACCCTAGCAGTCATAGCAAACATTTAAATATGTAGCCATCCTCACAGTAATTAAATTGAGATTTTACACGAGAATTTAAAAAGGACAACGGGTTCCAACTCGTTTGACTAAAAATACTAAAGTTATTATTTGTAGCTTAGTATATATACAACTTTTTAAATTTAAAAAAATAGCCTTGCTGGCATTCATCATTAATATTTATTAATAATTTGTAAAAAAAAAATAATAATTAGAAATCCTGCCAAAACGTAGTGGTAGCGGTTAAGTTTTGTAAAAATTACACCTACAAAGTGCCTCTATATATTTACTACTTAAAAATACAGAATATTCCTACATGGGTACATGGGTAAGTTTTCCAATAAGGTCTTGAAACAAGAAGGTTCTTTGATTAAATCCAAACTGTGTTTGCACAAGCTGCTGCTGCTGTGTTTGTTTGTTTGTGTTATACCTAAACTTTGATATCTGTAAACCCATTTTCAATACCCCAAATTTACCAAAAATCCACAATGGAAAAAAAGTGTAGATAATGGAGAAAACCGATACATACATTTATGCCTCATACTGTAACTAATTCACAGTCCAGTATAAAAAACCGCTTAACCATAATGAGTGTAATTTAGACTATAAACCCAAAAAGTAACAATTACTTATTTAGCCTTGAAACGCTAAAGTAATTTCGCCTCGCACTAGAAATCCATGGTTTACCAGTTTTAAAAAGTGAATCTTTTTTTTAACAAACAAGTTACTTGAAATTTGCCTCTGGGGTTTACAAAGTACAAAACAGTGGCATCACCTTAAAATTAAAATGCAAGAAAAGTAAACTGCCCGTTGTTGTTTTTTTCATTCTCCGGAATGACAGTTTAATGTTGTTGTAAACCTTGGGATTTACAAAAGCATTTAAAAGTTAACAAAATCAAAAAATCCACTTAGTTCGGTATAAATACGAAATTTAGTGGAAAGATTATCAGTGCTAATCGGACATTGGAAGTTTGGCATCAAACTAACATGTCATGGTTGCCATATTTGACACATATATTTTCATTGCCACCAAGCACTTGTTTACTATTTTTTTAAATAAATGTGCGTGGGAGAAGATTAGGAGAAGTTAAGAGCTCGTAAGAATGATGAGTAGCGGGTGGAAATGAACGTGACCATGACCATATTCTTAATTCAAGATACTGCACAGTGTACAGTATATAAGCCTTGTAAACATTATGAGCACTCAGAATTTTTCTTTTTAATTTATCACGCTATAATTTGTAATCGTTCTACGATGTACAAAGTCACATTATGTACTACGAACTGAAAAGTCACTTTAAAGTATTTATTCAATTGTTTGCATGACGTTGAGCTATGAAATTGTGTCTGTTCAGCAATTATTGGTTATCTTTTAGTTAGAGCTGTATTAAAATATATCCCTTTAGCTGTTCTACCTTATCGACCTCCCTCAAATGCAAATTTTCTCGACAAGTGTCATCAAATAATGTTCATGCACAGTAGTTGAGTGTCATTTTTTATTGGCACATGCATGTTAGTAGCCAGCGTCACCAAGGACCAGCATAATAGACCAATGGGCCATTCAAATAATGCCATCTTCTATGTATGGCAGACACCGTCAAAAACATGGAGGTTCTGGTTTATTTTCATCAGGTATTCTGCTGAAAAAACACCTGGGGAAGTTGGAAGATGGAATGACATGCAATAAATGTTGTTGTTCATGTGACTACATTAAGAACGTTGAGCAAATATGAAAACGAAGGAACTAAATTTTAGTAAAATGAATCACTGTGCTACAAGGATGTATTCTATATCCTTTTACATTCATGAATGGGGTGTGTTGGTTTTTAGCCCGTTTCTTGATACAGGGCATGACACAAATAGCCTGAACGATCCTATGATACCCAGAGGACTGATTTTAGGAAGACAAATGAGAACGTGCCAATCCTTATTTGCATGTGCAAGAGTATTTGTCGTTCAAACAGGAAATTATTCAAACCAACGATCATTAAGTCACACCAAGTTGTTCCTCAATAAATTAATAAACCATTTACAAATAACGAATTACAATTTCAAATGTGTGAGAAATTGTTGAAGTACAATGCACTGTGGGAGGTTGAAAGACGCCAAGCTTCCAAATTTAAGTGACAGCTAGTACAACATCTGGCATATGTAGTATATCTTTTTACAAAGAAATAATTAATGGTTTATATGACTTTGTCAAATTTGTGAAGTGTTAAAAAGTCAATTCATTTATAATTTTAGTAGTGCTTGCATGTACAGTACCGGTATTAAGTGGCTCCTATACTCTTATTATACTGTATAATAAACAGCAATTTATTGATAAAGTGGGTATAATAGACGTGATAAATAAGATTTAATTGGTGGTTGCATACTTTGACAGATATGAAATAATGTGAAAAAGAAACGAAACAATTAAGTGCAGTAGCCAAACCTTATACTCGTATACCCTAATTTGTTAATGTTAGGAGGCCATGTGAAGAAATTGTGAAATGTTATGAATTTTGGCAATCATTGTGATAACTATAATTTAAATCGATAATATCAGTTCAGTGTTAAAATTATGTTGTAAGATAAACGAAAAACTAATTAGCATTCTACAATATTGCTGACTAGATTGAGTAGATAAGGTAATTGCACAACAAACCCAAAGAGCATTGAAGCAACATGTTTATAAGCAAGGTGCTTTGGCAGTCAACAAGTTGATTACAGTATGAGTGAAAAATGTAAATGTTGTGCAACGATATTGGATAATATATTTCGAATTATGTTCATATGCAGGCTCGAATTATGCAAACTACATTTACAACAAGCTTCATTTGTCAGCCAACATACATATGTAAGTTGGTCACAGAGTAAAGACAGTAGCTGCAGTCACTGAATGGATTTCATCTGAAAAATGATTTTGAATTTATGAAATTTTTCAAATAACATGTTCATTCCTAAAATGAATATCCATGTGCATGTCTTATATACCAATTCCTCCTGTCCATAATGTGAAAAGCCGATGAAAAATATAGACCGCCTCTAAATCCATTTCAACTTCAGAAATAAATAATTACCACTGAAAAGCAATGCTCATTTGCAATCCAATCACAAAACCTTGACCAAAATTTCCCACATTTAAATGCAATTGACCTCAAGCACTGCGCTAGAACAAAGCATAATGCAAAATTAGAAGTTTGGGCACATGGTCAAAAGAAATCCATCGGAGCAGAAGAATGGCTGTTTAGTCCCCAAACATATTGAAGAAATTTTCTAAATAATTAATCGAGTGCGCTTTCAAGGTTCCTACACTTACGTCATTTTAATTAAGTAGCTGAAGTAACATTAATTGCATAAAAACACTTAATGGTAACAGGACTAAGGGGCTAGAACGTGCTGCAGACAGTTATTATTTATAAGTACATCTAACAACATAACATTTGTGGCCTTCAAAAAATGTACAACTTCTTGTATTAGTTGCACTAGAACAAATTGATATCATAAATCAATTTGTAATCAAAATGGTTACTCCATCTTTTATTCATGTATATCTATTCTGGTCTTTTTTTTCTGGCCAGTGCTACGTGTAGATAAACCACCAAGGTTTAAACTGCCAATATGGAAGATATAATTACAGGTGTAGTAACAATTAAAAGACCGGATGAAATAACTACAGATGACGTCAGCATAGTTGCTTTTTATCTTCAATATCACATCAAACAAAGTCATTGAAACTGCTAAATCTGCCATTTCAAAGCAAGGTCATTATGAGGAAATTACACGTTCATTACCTGTGTGAAATTAACGTACCCCAGTCTGAGACATCTATAGTCTGGCATGAGATCATGAAGAATTAAAGCCAATATTAATGGCGATGATGACATATCACCTTTTATAAACGCTTTCTTAAGATCCACCCACAAATCATTTGGATACTTATAAATGACTTGAAATTTTCTGATTTGCAATTCAGCTTTTACAATAGCAAAAAAGTGAAGACAATATGTTTGAACCCTTTTCAAACTGCATCTATAATTTTATTTATGCAATTACTGATAAATTTTCAAAAATTAATAATGATCAATAAGGTTGAAAAAAAGTGAATGGAAACTGCCACTTGAGGTTACTAGACTTTAATCGATAATTAAAGAAATCTGCATAAAATCCATGTTGGCACCTTGCCTACGTCCTCCTCCAAGGAGCTCATGTTCATGCTCCAAGAAATACAGTTATCATTTTGGAAATCTGAAGCAAAACCAAGATTAATTTGTGACTTTGTGGAGTTCAACTGCAATGCATTTATTTCTGTTGGTCGATTTTCGTTTTGTCATATACGAAGTACTTATAAATTCGGAAAAGAGGTTGCAAAACACTTAGCTATCAAACTGATGAGAACTTCATGCACTTGCTGGGTCATTTTTTTTCACTTTGGTAGCAGTTTGATTATAATGTCATGTCAGGCATATTAATTGCTATATATAAAGGGTTTCCCCGAAGGGATGTTAGGAATCGCTGAATCGTGACGCAAGCACTCGTGAGATCACAAGTTCCACCGTACTTTTCAGAATCGTTTACGTACGTGACAACAAGTGTTTCAGTCCCCCCTCCCTTCCAAAAAAAAAAAGCTACCGCATATCGAACTTTATCAGAAATTGTCGATAGTTGGCATAGGCACACCTACGTCACGGCACCACCCACGTAATAAAGGCGATGACAAACCAAACCAGTTGACCTTAAAGGCAGCCAAAGAAGTGAAGTCAACATTACAATCAAGATGCTTGGCAAGACAAACACGCAACAAAGGTAGCAGCGCGCTGAGACTATAAAGGTGTCGGTGAAAAGTCCTGTGAACGAAAAACTACAGGAAAAAGTCAATCATGTGCTCATTATCAGCGATTGAAATGACTGAAGTTCATTAACCGAGCACTCGAGATTGGGTCGGATTCCACGTCGAAAGACGACAGAACTTTGCACACCAGTGGAGCTAGGATTCAAGAGGAGGAAAGTCACGTTCGGTGCATTCTTGCAGGTCTACAAAAAGGTGTTTCTAGCTGCCAAGAGAAATAGGATATATAAACCGTTCAAATAATTTTGCTTGCCTCCTGACTTTATCATCATTCATCGGCCAGGAACCTTATGAGTGTGCAATACAAGTGACGCGTGCCACACATCCTCAGCTGCAAACTTGTCATAATTTACAAGACACATCCCATCGATTCGGAGTCGAAACAAAATTGGCTCTTACAGTATACTACAAAACGAGAGGAGAAGTTTGGACAATCCTGAAGCACATTTTTTGAGCCAGTACAACTTTCTTTAGCACCATGATCGTGTGGATGATATTCATGGGAACATTTGCATCCTCGCTATTCCTGCTGAGGACACTTTTCTACGGCGACTTTACCATTCTGGTAGGACTGGGCTTGGTTTCTTGGTTTATGGCGGATATGATCACCAAGACCATCCTCAACAATATTCCTAGAAAAATCGTGGATGGGGAGAACAAGGCGGTGTTCATCACAGGTAAATATGCGCTGGAGGGCTTGCTAATGCGCTGTCAGGATGTACCAATTTATTGAACATAACATAAGTGCTTACGACCTAGTTAGCCCCAACTTTTTGGCATATTTTCAATTTTGATTGCGGTTATCGAAACTGATTCAAAAAATCAGTAAGCAAGGCCATCGATTTATATAATCTCAGGATATGTTGATTGCAGCTTTCATATCAGGTGTAGTTAAAACGCTTGAACCTGACAATGTCCTTGGCTATTTACCATGCCAATTCCTACAAACATAAAAATGTTTTATAGGTGCATCATAAGATTTCCTAGCAAATTGGTGTTGGTTGGTAAGGTGCAGCTTTACCAGAAAAATGTTTAAAGACAACAGCTGCATGAGTAGTCTCTTTTTTCGACTAAAGATTGAGTTCTCTTGAAGGTCATCAAGCACCCTTAATCTTCGATTTAAAAAATTCTCAACAAAAGAATACGAGTCACTGTTTAAATTGTTAGCATAAAAAATTGACATTGCAGGAATATAAGTGGTTTCCCCAAGACACACAATACGAATAAACACTTTCGTTTCTCAAGCATTAATAAGCCTGGTTTCTCAGCAACATATTAAACGAGATAAAATTCAAAGCACGTATCAAAAAAGTAAACCTGTCCTCCATTTCTAACAAACTTCCAACTACAAAAAAACAAAACAGGTATGGGATGTATTTAATGTCAGAAAGCATAGAAACTTTCTGGAAAAAGGGCAACGTGCGTCAAAGCAGGATGTCCATAAATCACCGACATTTTCTCTCTTTATCAACAAATAAATATCCTACATTATGCAATTTTTATTTTATTGCTTAATTTGCACTTGCAAAACTGGGCAAATTTGTGATCAGAATTTGGCGATGCTGTACAAGGCACCACAGACTCATATCTATGTAAAAACGTTGTATTTGCTTCAAGCTTATCATAATTTATAGCACTAGGCTATAGGGCATATGCCAAGACTTCAACTATAAGTGCTGTTGAATTTATAGCCCTCTTCAAATACCCAATCCCAATCAATCACTATGCAAACTAGATTCAAAATGTACAAGCATTTACTGTATGTCTAACAGATCAAGGAATCCATTGTAAATTTCATTTATGTAGTACAGTATAATTGGCTTCCATAGCACTTTTAACGGGTTAGTATAAGTTTGATCCGGGTTATTAGGTCAAGTTACAAAAATTCGAGAAAAAAAAAACACCTGATGTTCATCCCTTTTCTCAGAAATATCCTGTTATGAAACCAGTTGTACAAATAGTGATGGAATTGCGTAAATAAGCAATCCATGCTAAACTGAAGCTCTGCCTGATAGCCCATATTTGTATTCTTATATACACATCCCAGCATATAAACCTCAAAAATCTCCCTACCATGCAATTATGCAAAATGTGTCAGGGGTATTCACAAAATAATGGAAACACTTTTTTTACAGCAACAAGTTTTTAACATTCTCTTCACTAATGCATCAACCTGGATGGACTCAACATGTTTTAAACTTTATACTCATACTAATTAAGAATTATTAATGAGTACGATAAAGAAAACATTTTCATGTGACACATAGCAAACAAAGTGTCATTTATAATCATTAGATAGTTTAAGTAATATATATAAGGACATATTTTACGAATCACAATATCAGTTTCGAGTATCTTGTATTGAAACATACACTTCATTTTCATTTCAAATATGAGAACTTATAGAGCCCCTACACAGAAGCACAAACATGGTTATTATACTGTAATTGTTTTTAACAATTTTTTTTAAAAATGACAACAATTAAGGGTTGAAATTTATGGGCTCAAATAGCCAAATAATTCTTGGAAATAGGACAATAGGCACAAAAAAACCAGTGATGTGGGTCACACGTATTGTACAAATATGCATATCATAATATCAAGAAATTATGTAATAATATAGCTTCTAATGTTTGAAATATTGCTGCAATTATTTTAATTAGCCTGCAGTTAATAAAGATAATTACGTCATTATGAGGTAGTTAACATACAACAACGACTACCACAGTTTGCCAAACATGAAGCTAAACTGTTTACTAAAGGCGTATTTGCCATTTTGTGGCTTGGTTCCAAACGAAACGAAACTCCATTCTCAATATGAATGAAATGGCTCTACCAAAAACTAAGTTAAGATAATAACAACACAAAAATGCTTATCTGACTCCACAAAAGGCCACGTTCAAAAAGTCCAAATGTTCATTTTGATAAATTGCAATGAAGATGGATATCATGTTGCAAAAGTTTCAGGTTGCAATTTGTACTGACTTTGGGATGCAATAACCTTACAATACCATAACTTAGTGAGAAAAAAATCTAAACATTTATAAGTTCCACATTACTACCCTGCTGACCTAATAGCACATTATTATTTTATGAAAAACAGCACGTGCTTAAAGGCTGACAATTACAACTATTGTTAAAATATGAAACCAAAAGAGTAAGATAATGATCACATGTAAATTGAAGCCTTCCAGCTAAACAAAAGTTTGCACATTTTGTAAACACTTCAGGAATAATGAAGAAAGCAAACAATCCCTAAATGTAATTAATTGGAAATTTGCATTTAAACAATCTTTTCAATTGCCTTCCCAGAGTCCCAGTGCATTACTTTAGCATGATCTTAGCATCTACACGACCTTGGCTTAAAAAAAAAAACAATTCCTTCCTTGAAAACAGACACCTTCAACCAATAGTTGTAGTGCTGTGCAGGCGTAAATTTTAAAAGGCAAAGATCAGTTGGAAGGCTATATGAAGAGATAACAAAAAATGCAAGTAATTTTATCCCTCTTTAGAATATGCATAAGAGGAAATCACCCCTTTGAGGGGAAACTGTTTGGGTTTCCCCATGACAGGGGTCATTCTTCAGCATTGCCAGAGTTACCTGTTCTTTGGCAATAATGGCAATCATCTTATTCACAGGCATGAAGAAAGCGAATAATTTAAAACATGACGAAAGCGGATTTTCACAAACTACCTTGAACCTACGAGATCTGTAAATGCATTGCAATGCATGAACTGACAAACAAGGCTTTATTCGCACTCATTTTCAAAACTTGAAACAAAAAAAATCCCACCATGCACAAGCTTGGAGTAGTTTCTATTTTATAAAACAATAAGCTGTGGTTATCCAGAATTGTTTCCCTGACTATTTGTTGCAGGCCAATGTGCAATTCCATTAGACACAGACTATTATAAAGTTATAAAAACTGGCTGTTGCGAGGTGGTACACTCATGTATTTGCTTTGCTACCCAGAACAATAGAAACCATGAGAAATCATTTGTGTGAGAAACATTAATTGGCCAATATTACACTTGTTACATTATTGTTCTTTTTTTCTACAACAGGTTGTGATACAGGCTTTGGTCACGAACTTGCCAAGCGCCTGGACAAACTCGGCTTTTCGGTGTATGCCGGCTGCTTACAACCAGAAAAGGATGGGGCTCAAGAGTTAAAAGAACTATGCTCTGACCGGCTGCACATTGTTCCAATTGACGTAACAAAGGATGAAGCTGTTGGAAAAGCAGCGAAATACGTAAAAGAAACGTTAAATGGCAAACGTAAGTTGGTCGCTTCTCCTTTCGGTACATTACTAGCGTCTCACCAGCAATGTTCTCATAAACTGTGCAATGTTACTCTTTTAACAGAAATGTGGGCAGTGGTCAACAATGCAGGCATTGCTGCATTCACCGAAATCGAATGGTGCCCGGTTGGAGTTTACGAAAAAGTAATCAACGTCAACGCACTGGGTCCCATTAGAGTGACCAAGGCGTTTTTACCATTGTTACGTGAATCAAGTGGCAGGGTTGTGATTGTTGCAAGTCTTGCAGGTAATTTTTTTGTCAAAGAACCATGCAACATGTGTGTTGCTACAACGCTTGATTAATACGAGCTTTTTTTCCTAGGTCGATACACGTTTCCGGGTTTCTCGGCATATTCCATGTCCAAGCATGCGGCGGTTTCTTTTGCCGATGGCTTGCGTAGGGAAATGAAGAAATGGGGAATAACTGTGCATTCGATTGAACCCACGTTATACAAGTAATAAATAATAGCGATAAGTTTTATTTTGTGCGCACAAGCAATGCACACCTTTGCACATAAAATTAAAGATATCCTTTTGGAAATTTTGCAGGACTCCGATTGCAGCGACTGATGTTCTTAAATCCAATTTAAAAACTAACTGGGAAGCCACTCCTACCGAAATTCAAGAAAGTTATGGAGAAGAGTATTTCAAAGAATTTCAGGTAAAAATATTTCCAGAATTTCCTGAAATTGCATATCCTTAGCCTTATTGGAGTACACCGGCCCCTCCTTGGTGGCATGCGAGTAGCAAGCACCATTTCCAAAAGGGTAATGTCGTTTTTCTCCAGTCATCACAAACAACAATTGAAAAATTCATTACTGGAATAGAAGGGCTCAGCCATTTTGGAAATGCTATGCTAAGACATTATACAACACCAGGGGGTGCTGAATTGGAAAAGGCTAATATTATGAGTGGGTTGATTGACTATTGCCCTTTTAGTGTTTCCTGTGAGTGGATTAACAGCCCTATCCCTTTCAATGGGTAAATTTACAACGACACTCACAGCCAAACAAAAAGAGATTAAATAAAAATAGAAATTGAATAAAATAGCTTGATAAATCAGCAAGGTCATTTACATGTCGTTTTTCACTTTAAAATAGTAGATTTTTTAAATTTGAATTATTATTTGAATTTTTGCACTCACAACTTGCCTATCTCATGCTGCCACTTACTGGCAGCGTGTGCAAATTAACGGACATTTTTCAAACTTGTTTATTAATTTAAAAAAAATTACTATCTTTAAGTGAAAAATGACAAGCGAATGACCTTGCTGATTTATCAAGCTATTTTAGACAATTTTTATTTTTATTCAATCTCTTTTTGTTTGTCTGTGAGTGTCGTTGCAAATTTACCCATTGAAAGGGATAGGGTTTCAATCCCTCGATAAAGATTGCTGACATTGAGTATACATTTTTCAACGATGAACTACCAACTGTTCCTATAGCATTAAAAATAATTTCCATACATTGACTTCTTGCCAAAGACTTGACTTTTCGACCAGTGTAAACTTTTAATTGTCATCCCACATATTGCAACACCTAGCACCACGATCGATTCACAGCAACTATACAATTTGCAATAACTTTCTTAGCACCTTGATCTTAAGGATGAGTCTTAATCGTTATAGTATAACTACCACCAATTATGTCGTAAACTCATTTAGTTTTGTATTACAGGAGAAACTAGCAGTTATGACTCAAATGGCTAAAGGAAATATAGACGAAGTTGTGGAGGACATGATGGACGCTGTGGCAGGACAAAGACCGAAGACCCGCTACGTGCCAAGCACCGCAGTACAAATGAGGGCACGGCTTTTGACTGCTATTCCTACTGAATTGCAAGATTTTCTTCTTTGCAAAACTGGGCCTCGATGCGCTCCAGCGGGTGCCAACAACTGTATTAAAGAATTGCCAATGCTTCAAAGGATTAAGAGGGAACTGAGGCGAACTCAGTCAGAGCCGCCCGGTACAAACAACAAACTCATCACAGGACCTCTACACATTAAATAAAATGCACCGGCACAGTACTGTACTTATCCAAACTATGAAATCTGAACAACTCTACTTAAAATACCAACGTGTCATGCAGCAATAACCGTATAACGGGTAAATATGATTGTATGAAATAGAGACAAGGTTTTCTCGAGATGATGTATAGCAAAAAAACAAACACCCAAGTTTCAGATTTGAGCAGAATAGGCAGGCCTACATTATGCTCATCATGTACAGTATACACTTCATGCAGCAATGGACACATACCACCCAGCATCGGATTTACTTATCGTCAATAAATAAAGTCAGACGTCGCGAAACTCCCACTTTCGATTTATTTATAATTGGCTAGCTATGTGATTTCTTCGAAATGAATAAGTAGGCCAGAAATTTAATGCATCTCTGATCAATATAAGGAATTACAAGTATATTGATATTAGAAGTATAATCGGCAATTAATAAAAGGTACTTAGGCAGTATAAGATCGAAAGGAATTTCTCAAGATTGCTATTGTTTATTAAACACCGTTTACAACAATAGCAGCAATTAAATTGGAAAATTCTCCCCATTTTGTAAATTTGCATTCATTTTTGAAACAATACTTAGAATGACAATAGATAGGACATGATACCAACCTTATCACTTTATCGTTTAATAAATACGAAGTTCTTTACAAAATCAATGTCATTTATTTGTGTATTTATGTAACTAAAGCAGCATTCAATCTAATGATCATATAACCTTATAGTACAGTTTTTTTTGAAAAAATAGAAGCTTTTCATAATAATGGATCGCTGAACAGTTTTGTTTAGCAAGAAAAATACATCTTGTGTGGCTGAGGTGGTGCATAGGGTAGTCCAGAAGTCGTAACTATGGATAGATTATGCATTTCAGTGAAGCATATTTATTTGTATTGGGACAAAAACAATTCCGACATATTTGTTAATTGCTTCAAGAATTATTTCTATACAAATCGAATTCAAGAGAAGCATGTTGGCATGTTAAGAGATGTATGTCTCTTTTATTTTGGCAGTTGCTGCCCATTTCATCGTAGTTTACATAAGCTTCCCTGCAATGCAAATAAGCTTTACTGCAATACACACATTTTGAATCACACACCTAGGAAACGCGAATGTTCTGTCCGTGACGACGTCCTATCAAGATTATATTCCATCCTATCTCCTACACCTCCTACCGGTAGAAATTTTCAAACAAAGTTTTTAACTAAAGAAATCATCTTTAATAATTTAACAATTAAGAGTGCTTTCAAATTGAATGCCTACAAAATACATCATTATTAAAAAATAAAATCATGAAGCTAATCCAAAAACATTGTACAAAAAGTATGTACATTTAACTAGGTCGCATCCAACCCACTAAAACTGACTAGTCTACCCCCAATTGAAAATTTCTTATGAAACAGTCTTTTCATAGGGGTTTAATTTCCCAAGTTTCATCAGCAATTTTCATCTCATCCTTCTTACCATAATGTTTTTTGCTAATGAACAGAAGTATCATTAGTGCAGGTAAGTGCACCAGGCTAAATCTGAAGAGTTTTCTTGAAGTAGAGCTATCTGCATTCCGATAAAACTTCCAAGAAAGATAAACGAGGTATAGATTTAAGGGCAGTGAATCAATGGCAAATGTCCATGTGGTCATATCAATGACAGGTGCCAGGGTTGATAGAACAACAATGGCCACGCTGTACTGAAGGGCAGTCCTCTTGCACAGATGTGGGTTGATGACAGACATCATACGATATCCAGCACGAGAGTAATCTCCCCTTAAGTTCCATGACAGGGCATTAAAATGGGGAAACTGCCATGCAAACAGAAGTCCTCCAAGCAGCAATGCTCCTTAAAATTTCAAGTGATAATTACCATGTCATTAGACAATTAATTTGTCAAATATTTAACCGATTTAGGGAAAAGCACACAAATCACTCAGTATTGACAGTCAGGCATGCATGCACCAAAATCATGTCTGTATTGCTGTGCATTGTAACTAAGAGTGTTCTGAAACTAAACACCAATCAAAGCATGACCACTGTAGGAAGGAGGTTATTATTTGCACAAAAGGGATGGTTAGCAATATGGCAAATGAGATATGCAAATGAGTAAACACAGGAGAAAAATGGGATTTGCAAAATAAAAAAGAGCCATCGCTACTAAGTGTGCTCTAAAACTAACCACAATGAAACTAAACATCCACTAAATACATGCCCACTGGCAGGAAGGAAGGCGTCACAATTTGCAAAATTAGGATGTATGGAAATAAGCAAACACTGTAGAAACATGGGATTTACAAAAATCAGGAAAAAAAAAGGGAGAAAGGAAAGTCTTGTACCAATATTAATAAACCATGTGCACCATGCAAATATGTAACCATTAATTAGTGAATTATACCAACAACCTTGAAACGCCAATAAACGATAATGTTGCAAAGAAGAAATTCAATGCAATATCCTAATTTCAATTCATACTGCAAGAAGACGAACCTGATTTGTGAATATCATGTGATAAAAAAACTATGAATAACTGGGAATAAATAACTATGCTGCTGTTGCACGAGGTAAGCACACACACATTTAAACAACTAAAATCATGCATGTCATGCTACAGGCCGTAATATAAGAAACACTGATTGATTAACTCACCCAAATCCAAATGTCCAGTGCACGCTGTCCATCCCATAACCGGAGGTATTGCGCCAACTATCGATCCCAACCACGTGTTAGCAATGCTGGCCCTTTTCATGGGCGTGTAAATTGATGTGTAGAGCACCAAATTGATGATCCCTAGGCCAGCGGTTAAGGCATTCACTCCTATTGCCAACATCGTGAGTCCCACCGTGGCACAAGTACTTGCAAATGTCACAGCATGGAGAGGACTGTACGTATATAAAACATCACATAAGCATCTGATCATCTATTTAATTTTAGTGACGATTACAACGGATTAGAAACAAGAATGTAACGCATAATTGGCCACAAAAAAAACCTAAATGAAAAATTGCGTGAAGTTTCATGCTGTGAAATTCACGTCTTCTTACCTAATCATTCCTCGGACCAAAATGCGGTTCTTTGTGCGAGTCATTTGGGAATCAAAAGGAACTTCGAAATACTAAAATGCAAAATTACATGATTTAAGCAATGATTACATCATCCACATTAAGCAGTGCATTTAGAAAAAGCATACCTACTTGATTTATGGTATTTGCAGCACAAGATAAAAGTCCCGTGCCAACGCCAGCCAGCACAAAAACTGTTGGATCAAATGCTGCTGGAGCAAGGCCATATCCACCTATAGTTGTGATGACTACTAGAGCTGATATTTTTTACAAAAGAAACACCATTATTACAATTTCAAGAAAATTATTTCAAAATCAGGGAATAAAATCGACATGTCTCACCTGTTAGTCGAATTTTCGATAACATTAAGTAGCATTTCGGTAATTGCTTAATATTTATAACTTGTTCATGCCAGTCAAGGTCTCTCGGTGTGATTGCATTGATTAATTTTATCTTTTCACCAGATTTGGAATTTGGTGAATCTGCAATTGGCATGCTAACGTCTTCGCCGTCTTGTTTGCACGTAGCATTGATAATACGAACCACTTCCTTTGCTGTCAAGACATCAGCCTTGATGGTATTAGGCTTCACATTTGTCACACAAACAACGTGATTACTAGGTTTATGAAACAGCAAAGTCGACCCGCTGATTGTGCAGTATGCTGATGATTTAGTGCCAGCATACTTTACAGAATTATGCAAGTCTGCAGGAATTTCAGATATAATTGGCATATCATTTTCCTCAACAAAACTTGGTAAACTACCCGTTTCTAGAGGGTGTTGTTTTGCAGCTACAGCTTCATGAACTTTCTTGCCAAACTATGAGAAAAATAAACAACAACAAAACTTATTTACAACTAAATTTGGCATTTTGTTTTTGTATTTTTAATAATCACCTGACTTGTGTTAAAGTTAATATACTTAAGATACTGTCAGACTATGGAAGTAAATATTTTTTGAATATTTGTGTTATGTAGCTGCTTAGTTTGTGGGCGACATTGGAGCATCAAGGATGAGACTGACACTAAATGGAGACGGAACTGACACGTAACTTATGTGTATGGATTACATCAGTCAATCAGCCATATATTGCAAACCTTCCCCCTGTATTTGATCTGTGACAAGGTCACATATTAGTCAACAATATGCTTATCATAAATTTTAAAGAGTCTTTTTACTGGTTCATTCCATTCCATTGACGCAAAATGATTTTAATCCATAAATCCGTGAGAAAATATCACAACACCACCTCTTTCTCAACCGGTTCTCCTTATTATCAACCTCATCCCCTGAAGGCCTATATGCGTAACCAAGCTTTCTGCCACAATTAGAAGCCGGTGAATGTGATATAATAAGGTTCACGACATGAATTAAAGTGTTTCGGTAAATTAAAATTAAAAAATCAAACCTGTCTTGCCAAGCTTGGAGTTCTTGCATTTAACGCCAAGCAGACGTTCCCTGAAGACCTCGTGAGAGAGATACATGATTTAAAAACGAACTGCATTTCAAATTGATATTAAAAACCTAATCGTATAATTCATACATAGATGCTAACTAGATCTATTTGAATTGCAAATAAGGATAAAAAACAATTTTAAACCCATAATAATGTTAATAAATTACAAACGAAAATTTCCAAGAAATACGAGGTTTGATTTTCTATTGCCGCGCCATCTCGTGCCTTGCGGTTCAGGGCTGTCTGCTGCAGGCGCCATATTGGAACTCCAAAAAGAAAATTCATGTGGTAGCTCAATTCATGGTGGATAATAATTCTAAAAACCCATAAATCTAACGTGCATTGAGAAAAATAAATTTAAAAATTCCCCTATGATTTTGTTGTACTACGAATATTTAAAAAATAAAATAAAAGGTAATTTAGTTTACATAATGGTCTCCACATTCAGAAAAAGGCCCGACAAGGATCTTCGTTGGGTCCCTATATATATCTCAAGGCCCAGGCCAAATATGAAATAATACTCCGAAGCAGACATTTTCTGCTATAAAAGTGTACTTTTTATGGCTTTTAAAAGAAACTTAAAAAATATAGCAGGTTTTTAGTAAAAGTAGCACTTTTACCGAGACAAATTGTACTAAAATGCTAGTGAATTCCTAATAAATATGAGCTTTAAGATGGCGTCGAACGTTTTTTCGATCGGCATCAAAATAATTCTAGGACTTGTTCTTCATGACCTTGGCAAGTCCATTTTTAAAAAGAAATTTTACAAGAAGCGATACGCCGGCATTTAATTTGTTAGAAAACGCATTGCGGGAGTGCTCTCGTTTTCTAAACAAGAATGGCTTACTGCATTAGAAGTGTGGCCTTCCAGGTAGCATACTTATTTTTCTTATAACGTTTATTTAAGCATAAATATATATAGCGTTTCTAGGTCAATTGTAAATTCGGCATTGTGGTTGGGGTCTGGACTAATTTAGGCCTCCTGCCTTTCAATGGTCACCTTGAGGGAAGGTTCTAAATAAGATTTTTAAACTTGTAAAGAAAAATTAAATGCAATGCTTGTATTTCTGTGCATCTCATTGCTGTTGACCTACGTGTAGTTAATAAAGTAAAGTTAAAAGTGTACATTTACTGGGATCTTTTGATCACACAATTTTTTTTATTTTTTATTCGTGATAGAGAATCGTATAGGTTGCATCATTTTAGAAACCGGTGTTCAAATGTGTGTATATTTCTTCTCAAAATGTGTGAATCCTAGTTCAAAATTATATTTAAATCATAATTTCAAGGGCACCTTGGGCTGTATTAAGAGTTTAGGCTAGAAGACCAAAGGTTGAGGAGGGAAGTTGTGGGTTCAAGTGGATGTTTGAATTGTTATCATGGGTATGAAATATGTTTGTTCGAGTTGCATAGATAACTGAATGTTCAAAATTGATATGTGATAGTTGTTCACATGCAGTTACTGGTGGTTTTTTTCTTAAGAAAATGCAATTTTCTTTATGCCAATTAAAAATTAAACACATTAAAATCTTTCATTGATGTCGGTATTCTATGTGCTTGTACAATTAACAAGATTAGCACAAAAGCTAATCACTCGATGCTCTATTCCAGAGTTTCCAAGACTTAGAACCATGTGCTATTCTTGGATCGAAAAGGGGGAAAAAACCTACTTTGGGTATTTTCCTCTGCCTACATGTCTTTATTCACAAGTTTGTTTCCAAACAGTTTCATTCACTCCAAGCCTGTACTAGGTGTTAATTACAAACATAGTAAGGTCAGATAATAAATTGCCCTGTTCAAATATCATATTTCGACCATTAATTATGCATTGGTAATTATTAGGTTCATACTCTGTAATGTAATTTAAGACACAATTTTGAACTTTGATATGACTTTCTAATTGTTTAAAGAGCATCTGTGATCTTGTTTGAATGTTTCTTTTTAATTCATATATTTTAGGGGATGAAAAACATGTGTCCCAATGTGCAATTCCGATTGTTGCACATGAGCAGTGTTGGATATGCCAAACATGTATGAACAAAACGTGGATTTATGATTTTTAATGGAAGAATCGCTGCTTTCCTACGTTTTATTAATTTCATGTTTATGTAGGTACCTATGAGCAAGTTCGATACTGATGCCTATCTCCCTTACGAAAAATTAGCGAGCAATTTAGAAGTGGTCAAAAAGAAGCTAAACAGGCCATTATCGCTATCGGAAAAAATTCTTTACTCCCACTTGGACGATCCTAAAGCTCAAGACATTAAGCGTGGTGAAAGTTACCTCAGATTACGACCTGACCGAGTAGCTATGCAAGATGCGACTGCCCAGGTTTGTTGTATATCTGCCATTCAATTCAGTTTGAAATTTGGTTCACTGTGCTGTTTAACTTCCATATTATTCCATGGTACATAGATGGCAATGCTGCAATTTATATCTAGTCAGCTGCCAAAGGTTGCTGTACCATCCACAATTCATTGTGATCATCTGATTGAAGCTCAGGTTGGAGGTGCGCAGGATTTAGCTCGAGCTAAAGTGAGTTTTTACATGTGTTTCGATTCACTGTAAAATTAGTGAGTAAGAAAAATATTTCATTAGACAAAAAATGTAAATGTTCTAAACTGTGTGCTTGCAGGACCTAAACAAGGAAGTGTACAAGTTTTTAAGTTCTGCTGGTTCCAAGTATGGCGTTGGATTCTGGAAACCAGGAAGTGGAATTATTCATCAGGTGAGTTAGTTATTTGTTTGTTTATGGTCACATTGGTCAGTCTGATGCCAGTCTGCTTTTACCATAGGCAGAAGTGTTTGGCAATTTTGACAACGACCTAGAGTAAAAAGCTTATACTCGTATAGGCGTGCACCATCAGGTGTGGTCATCTCATTAGAATTGATTGTCCATGTATGCTGTTGCACACAGATTAAACCTGTAACTTTTGCATTAGTTTTATTTATTTTACCCATTTGCAATTTTACCATGTTTGCAATTGCAGATTATTCTCGAAAACTATGCCTTTCCTGGGGTCTTGCTTATTGGCACTGACAGCCATACGCCAAATGGAGGTGGTTTGGGCGGCTTGTGCATTGGAGTTGGTGGGGCAGATGCCGTAGACGTAATGGCAGATATCCCATGGGAGCTTAAATGTCCTAAAGTGAGTAATAGTATGGCATTGTTTTCAGCTTTCGGACATTGCTGTAAGTGCAAAAAAACTGAAATACGGTTACATGTGCATTAGGTTATAGGCGTTCATTTGACGGGAAAGCTTTCCGGATGGACGTCTGCAAAAGGTTAGCAATACACTAACATTTAAGACAATGCAAATATTGCTAATACTAACTTGTCAAATGTTGTGTATGAACATGCTATTTTATCCTGAAATCTACTGACTGAGGTTTTTGTTTAGACATCATTCTTAAACTTGCGGGAATCTTGACTGTAAAGGGTGGCACTGGGGCCATTGTCGAGTACTATGGACCTGGAGTCGAGTCCATTTCTTGCACCGGAATGGGCACCATTTGCAACATGGGTGCCGAAATCGGGGCGACTACTTCGGTTTTCCCGTACAACAACAGAATGAAGGATTATTTGATTTCAACTCTTCGAAAAGGTATTCCATCAGATTAGTACATCAACGATGAAATGCAGCATGCATAACATTTAGGCAGATCTTTTAATGATCAGATTCCCTTCCCCCTCTTAGATATTGCCAACGAAGCTGATACTTACAAAGAGTTACTAACTGGTGACAAGGGTGCCCAATACGATCAAGTCGTTAACATTAATTTGGATGAGGTAATGTAATAGTGCGATAATGCCTGCCATTGATTAGGGTACAAGGTCCTAACATGGTCATCTTTATGGGGAAAAAACTAATGTTAAACTACTTTTCAGCTGGAACCACACATCAATGGACCATTTACACCAGATTTGGCTCATCCAGTTTCTGAAGTGGGCAAAAGAGCCAAAGAAAACGGATGGCCCTTGGAAGTTAAAGTGGGTCAGTGCAATTCAGTACAGAATTTTCAGGTTTTAAATTTAGGGTAATGGTTTACTGAACGTGGTTTCTTTTCAAATTGATAATAGGACTTATCGGTAGCTGCACCAACAGCAGCTACGAAGACATGAGTCGGGCTGCGAGCATTGCAAAACAAGCTCTGAAACTCGGGCTTAAGGCAAAGTCACAGTACACTGTTACACCAGGTTCGGAGCAAATTAGAGCAACGATCGAAAGAGACGGCCAGGTATGCCATGCAAGCAAATCATGTTTTTTATGTTGAATTGAGTGTAAAAATAATTTATTTGTCAGGCCCAAGTGTTGCGAGACTTTGGTGGAGTAGTCCTGGCAAATGCCTGCGGGCCGTGCATTGGACAATGGGACAGGTAATTGGAGGTTTAGGTTTAACTAACAATATCTGAAAATTAGGACTTAGCAATTTCAGATGGAAACTTACATGTTCATTTACAGGAAAGACGTCAAAAAAGGAGATAAAAATACCATCGTGTCTTCTTACAATCGTAACTTCACTGGAAGAAATGATGCCAATCCAGCAACACATGCTTTCGTCACATCCCCAGAGCTTGTCACCGCTTTTGCATTGGCCGGAACATTGGACTTCGATCCACGACGTGATTTTATCACAGGTCCAAAAGGTAATTCTGCGTTTGAATC
>JAQGBW010000520.1:0-39832 GCA_034698625.1 Julus scanicus | reverse complement strand
TCGTACCCAATTTCAGGAGAATGCTCCCCTAAGTCAGTAGCGACTTAGACATCATTGTTAGATTGGATTTTTACTAAATCTAGAGAATCGCCATGTAGGCTATCCAATCGTCTAATCGCAGGCAAAAAAGGGAACAATAGTAAGCATCCGTCTTGGGGCACGATGCTCGGTCGAAGGACTGGAGTGATTATGTCTACTCCTAGAGTGGTCCTTAGGTGTTAATATATTTGAATTACGAGAAAGATTAAAACGTTTGAATAACCTCGTAGATAACTGTTCGCGTCAGGACCTAGGCGTGTCCCAATTTAGAGAGCGGAGCATCTCTGTCACACTTGCGGAATGTCGATAACTGCCCTTAAACACATCTGCTGCCCTACGCCGGACCATCTCTATATCCCGAATATGAACCATCCTGCGAGGGTTCCAACATAGGGCGAACCAGAGTTGCGTAGACAGTTTCTGCACATTCACAGAATACGCGATGAACGAATCTAAGCAGTTGGTTCGCCACACCGACAATTTTTGTGAAATAGTGATTCCGAGAGAGGTTTTTGGTAATATAAACTCCCAAATACTTGACAGTATCAACTAACTTGATAGTAGTATCGTCCGAGAAGTTCTTCGGAAGGATTGTCATTTTAGGAACTGCTTTTGACAAAATTAGAGGAATCTTAATTGGTTGAAATAATAGATGATTGCGATGAGTACGACAACAGATTTGATATCGTTCCGTGATGGCAGCTGAATTCGCGGAGTGGGGAGTGACATTTTTTTTCTGTATTGATGGATTTCTAAATTAATTTGCGAATGTTTTGTCTCGTAATAGATGACACCTTTTCGATATGCGGAAATGCGGCGCTACAAAGAATTGGCATTGGAAGTGGAAAAGAAAAACAGTGGACGTAAGCGTACTTCTGTCAGGACCCATAAGAAGGATTCCAAATGTCAGTTAGGACCCACGACGGCTGTACGAAACACAAGTCAGATCCAGGTTTGTACATGAGTTTTCCCGCTTAAGAAGGCCTTAACTCGCCTGTCAAAGTCTGTTTAATGAGGTTCTACGAGCTTTCACTTTTGATGTCGTCCCTCTTAAGAAGGCCCTAACCCTTCGGTCCATCTGAAGATTTCCATCGGTTCGTTGGATTTTTACTTGTGAAAAGTCAGAACAAGGTTCAATGGCTTCAGAAGGCCCTAACCCTCTGCTTCCTCCAATGACTTCCAATGAGTCCAATTGACTTATTGTTCAATGGTTCAATGGCTTAAGAAGGCCATAGTTCTACGATCCCAATCCAAGACTTCTTAATGGGGCCATTCTTCCTTTTCTTTCATTGGATTCTTGCTGCTAAAGAAGGCCCTAACCCTATAGTTCCAGTCAAAGACTTCTTGACGGAGTTCAGTGGACTTTTTTTTTAGGAGACCTCCTGCTTAAGGAGTCCCTAACTCTCCGGTCCCAGTCAAAACCTTCTTGATGGGATTCCACGGACTTTAACTTTTTGACAAGTTTCCCCCACTTTAAAAGGCCCTAATCCTATAGTCCCAGTCGAAGACTTCTTGACGGGGTTCAGTGGACTTTTTTTAGGAGAATTCTTGCTTAAGAAGGCCCTAACTCTCCGGTCCCAGTCAAAACCTTGCCAGGATCCCATGGACTTTAACCTTTTAACAAGTTTTCCCCACTTAAAAAGGCCCTAACCCTTTGGTCCTTTCAAAAAACATACTTTTAATCTGTCAAACGGTTGCAGATCCGAGATTCACCATCTTCCCAGACCGAAGATCCGATACCTTGTACACCGCCTATGATGAATTCCACGTGCGCGAGTATAAGTACGCCCCCGAGTGTCGCCAGCACGTACTTGGACAAGTACATGTCCGTGAGACAGGACAACGGCCACCGCGATCTCATCCCGGAACTCGATTCGGACGGTCAACTCGTGTCCAGCCGTTCCAGCACCGCCACGTTGACTCCGGATGGACCATTGGAGAGCGGCACATCGGAAGAACATTTCCCGGATGGAGACAGCGGGGTCCCAATACAGAGAAGGGCCTCTTACACCCTCGAACAGCCTTCTCCGGTACTCATTGCCCATTTTCAAAAGATGGCCGTCGAGGTTGGAACCACACGGCCGCAGACAGTGATTCCGGATAACCACCCGCGGTCGGATCGAGGTAAATTGTGGTCTTAAGACAGTTAGTCACCGTCAAGGGTCTCAGTGCCCCAATGTTCAAGCTTCGGTGTTAGGACCTTTGTTTTAAATTTTAAAATGTCGCAACATTCTGTTCCAGACGAAGCCGGTGCCAAAGGTCCATCTCTGGCTAAGGGCCCTTCTGTCCGGGAACAACACTTGCATCGCTATCTGCGGCAAGTTGCCTCGCTGTCGCTCTCCGGAACCAATGGGCTCGATTTGCCGAACTTTGACCACAAAGGGACACGAGGGGGACAAGACAGTGATGGGCCTATTCCAGAAACAAATGGACCGTCTTCCGACGGATTTGGAAAAAGTGAGGACAGTGCCAAAGACAGTGCGGACGAAGACGGCGCATCGCCACGCAGCGATTGCATAAGGACCCAGATGCCGATGAATCAAATCGAAAAGGTTAGTCCGATGAGTCAAGGGCCCTTTGAAACCGGATTAATCATTAAAACATAATTATCAAGCTCTTAGGGCATCAATCGGTCTTAATGCTTTGTAGGAAAGGGCCTATAGGGGGCGCCTTAGTCGGGTTGTCCTTAAAGCATCAATCGGTCGTAAAGTTTTGTAGGAAAGGGCCTATAAAGGGCGCCTAAGTTGGGTTGTCATTAGGGCATCAATCGGTCTTAATCCTTCCCTTAGCATTTTGTTTTAGGAAAGGGCCTATAGGGTGTGCCTATGTCGGGCTGTGCCTAGGGCATCAATAGGTTTTAATGCTATTGTAGGAAAGGGCCTGTAGGGGGTGCCTAAGTTGGGTTGTGCTTATGGCATCAATAGGTTTTAATACTTTTGTAGGAAAGGGCCTGTAGGGGGTGCCTAAGTTGGGTTGTTCTTAGGGCATCAATCGGTCTTAATCCTTTCCTAAACATTGTTTTAGGAAAGGGCCTATAAGGGGTGCCTAAGTTGGGTTGTGCTTAGGCCATCAATCGGTCTTAATCCTTCCCTTAACATTCTGTTTTAGGAAAGGGCCTATAGAGGTTGTGCTTAGGGCATCAATCAGTCTTAATCCTGCACTAAACATTCTGTTTTAGGAAAGGGCCTATAGGGGTGGTGCTTAGGGCATCCATCGGTCTTAACCCATCCCTTAACATTCTGTTTTAGGAAAGGGCCTATAGGGGGTGCCTAAGTCTGGTTGTGCTTAGGGCATCAATCGATCTTAATCCTGCCCTTTAACAGCTATCGTAACATTCTGTTTTAGGAAAGGGCCGATGGAAATTCGAAATTTTGCCGTTTGTCCGCCGCCGTCAAAGGATATTTAACGCGCAGACTTCTAAGGACCGAAAGGGTCCAAACGATCATCCAAACCATTAAGGTAAGGAGAGGTTTTCATACAAGGGCCCTAACCTTCTTTTTTGTGCCCAATGACGATAAACACGATGAAATCTTTCTTAGGACACTTTGGAGTTTGCGTTACAACTTCACAGCGAGAGCCCTTTGAAGCGAGGCTGCGTCTCGGGCCAAGATGCGAGGTTGCACCAACGCTTGATAGCGCAGGTACTTTATTCAAAGGGCTTTTTTGTCAATATGGCCCTTAAGAACTAAGAACGATTTTTTAGCTTTCCGGGGCCTGTTCCGAGTTCCACGACGTGTTCTTCAAGTTGACCCTAAACGAGAGGATGAAAATAATAGCTCAAGATAGGGCCCTAAAACAACAGAAAAATGCGGTAAGTTCGGTTTGGGTAACGGACAGTTAGCAGAACAATCGCTAATGGGACCTTATTCGCTTGTTTTTGCTTTCATATAGAACCGGTCCCAAGTCTCGAAACCCGCCGAACACAAAAGGCCCCACCGGCGTCTGTCTTCCGCCACCTTGAAGACGATAGCGAGGAAAAGACATCACGGGTATGTGTATCATAGTCTCGTGAGGACCTAACGTATCGCGAGCAGAAAAGCAAAGGATTTTTTTGCGTTAAATCATTGTTCGGTGGAACACGGATGAGGAGTCTTCACTTAAGAAGGTCCTAACCCTCCGGTCACTAAAGATTTCAATGAGCGAGCCCTTTCGTGGATATTCCTGCTTGAAAAGGCCCTAACTCTTCGGTCCCTTCGATGATTTCTTAAGGGACCTAATCGAGCTTTCAGTTTTAATAAGTCTTCCACCTTAAAAAGGCCCTAGCTTTTTGGTCCCTTCGATAATTTTTAAAGGGGTCTCAGTGAGCTTTCAGTTTTAATAAGTCTTTCAGCTTAAAAAGGTCCTAACTATTCGGTCCCTTTGATGAATTCTTAATTGACCAATGTGAGCTTTCCCTTTTAAGAAGTCTTTTAGCTTAAAAGGGCCCTAACTCTTCGGTCCCTTCGTTGAATTCTTAACGGGATTCAACGAGCGAGCCCTTTCATGTGTCTTCCTGCTCAGAAAGGCCCTAACTTTCCGGTCCCTTCGATAAAGTCTTAATGGACCTAAGTGAGCTTTTAGTTTTAATAAGTCTTCTACCTTAAAAAGGCCCTAACTCTTTGGTCCCTTCGATGAATTCTTAATGAACCTAAGTGAGCTTTCAGTTTTAATAAGTCTTTCAGCTTGAAAAGGCCCTAACTAATCGGTCCCTTCGATAATTTCTTAATGGACCTAAGTGAGCTTTTCCTTTTAATAAGTCTTTCAACTTAAAAGGCCTTAACTCTTCGGTCCTTTCGATGAAGTCTTAATGGACCTAAGTGAGCTTTCAGTTTTAATAAGTCTTCCTGCTCAAAAAGGCCCTAACTCTTCGGTCTCTTCGATGAATTAGCTTTTCCTTTCAATAAGTTCCACCTTAAAAAGGCCCTAACTCTTCTGTCCCTTCGATGAATTCTTAATGGACCTAAGTGAGCTTTCAGTTTTAATAAGTCTTCCTGCTCAAAAAGGCCCTAACTTTTTGGTCCCATCGATAATTTCTTAATCGACTTAAGTGAGCTTTCAGTTTTAATAAGTCCCAGGTCAAAAAGGTCCTAACTCTTTGGTCCCTTCGATGATTTCTTAATGGACCTAAGTGAGCTTTCAGTTATAATGTCTTCCAGGTCTAGAAGGCCCTAAGTCTTCGGTCCCTTCCATGATTTCTTAATGGACCTAAGTGAGCTTTCAGGTTTTATAAGTCAAAAGGTCAAAAAGGCCCTAACCCACCGGTCCCTTCAAAGATTTGTTACCGGTTTCATTGAGCTTTCAATTTTCATACATCTTCCCGCTTACGAGGGCCCTAAGCCTTCGGTCCTTTGAAACGACTACTTAACAGGGTTCATTCCGCTTAAAAAAGGCCCTAACCTCCGCCATCTTTATAAACTTAATAGTATTTATTTGCAGGCGGATGAGTTTGAGCCCTTACTCGGGACGAAGCCCCAGACGCAGAACTTGGGGCCGAAGCTGCAGGAGGGTGCTCAGCAATGCGTTGGATGCGGCCCGCCCTTACTCCGCGTCTCCTACTTTGGGGCCTTTCACATCCGGAAGGGAGGTAACGGAACTGCCTTAGGGCCCTAAGCCCTTTTTAAACATTTTTCAAAGATTATTTCATATTTAATGTAGGAAAACCAATAAAATATTTCTTGCGTTCGGATATTTCAGTAAGAATCTGAATTTCCGAACGTATCCTATTGTGTTTGTGTGGAGAAAGCCTTATTGCCGAACGCTGAATTCTTGATTGTATAATAAAATAGAATAATTTTTAATAAAATAGAAAATAATGGATGAATAATGATGCAAAAAGTATGAATTGTCTTATTATAATTCACACTTATTTTCGATACTTTATAAAATTTGGTGATATTAATTTTCTACATTGTTTATAGAATCATTGGGGATTAAAATTGGTACAAATTTTTGGCGACATTGTGAGAAGTGTTGACAGTTTTTAGAAAAAAACATCCAAAGAAAGTCCCTAACTAGTAAATTTGATGATTTTCTTCATGACTAGAAATGTGTAATAGCTAGGTTTAACTACTATAAATGCACCTAAACTAGTTAATGTTTTAACTAATTTTATTATTAGTTTTATGATTATGTTGTTTATTATTATTAAATTGACTGATTTCGTTGTTTAAAACCTATTTTAGGGATTTTGTCCAGACTGATTTAAATGACAACGCTGGCTTTAGTGTTGCCGCTGCAAAAAAGCATCCAACGTATATCCCTATCGACCTGATGTTGAAGTTTTTCTTCAATATTAAATAACATTTATCAAATATTTTAAAAATAAAGGTAGGAACACTTAAAATATGATTATATTTATTATACAATATAAACATCAAAATTTTAATCAACGTTATAATGCTTCAAAATTGCAATTTAGTTTATTATACGGTCAAATCAGCTGACAGCCGACAGCAATAGCAACGTAAGCCTGATCACAACACATCATTAGCCAAAAGCTGATTGCCATCGATAATTTAATGAAGAAGCTAGCAAAGCGTAAGCCGAGAAAGGTTTTTTAAAAATATACTTATAAGAAACATGAACACGTAAGCCAGAAGCTAAAATGTCATAAAAAAGCAATTAAAACACGTTTAATAGAATTGTAAGCCGACAGCCGAGAGAAGATTAAGCTGAAATCTTATCGGCTGTCGGCTCTGTTTATGTCATCTGACGATTTCTTTTCCAACATCCAAGATCTTGCCTCAATTCCGTTCGGCAAAGCAAGTTTCTAGCCACAAGTTCTTTGTTGCCGAATTCACAAGAAAATCTTGGAGAACAGTAAACATTCGATTTCAAACTGTGTTGCGGCGGGTTGTATGTCACGGAAACGTAAGTTTTTTTATGATTTGAATCTTATTTCTTTTTCATTTTATTTGCTTCTTGTATATTTTTATAAAGAAATACATTGTTTTTCAATTACTATGTATGTTTTATGAAAGGTTTAGTCAAAACCTTTTAAAATTGTTGCTATTTCTGTATTTTTCCAGATGACCTTGAAGATTCAAGATCGGAATTCAAAGAATGCGAAGAATTTGAATTGTATTTGTGTAATGTTTACTAACCTTTTATGCTATCACTGGTTTTTGTTTCAATTGCGCGAATTGTCCATGTATAAAACTCGCGGAACATGTTGAGCGATTACAGTTATTGTAATGTAAAACTGTAATCGTATTTTCGGTGAATGTCGCGACATCAAATGCCACGACATCTAATGTCACTGTGGAGCTTTGATACAAATTTGGGAAGGGGAAAGAGGGGGCGCAAATTTGGGTGTTTTTTGCCCTGGGCGCCAAAATCATCGCCAGAAGATCACAGAAAATCACAACGCGAGTGTCACGGCACTAATGAATTTCGCAGCACTACTACTTGAATGTCGCGAAGAAGATAACTATATGTGAATGCCACAACGGAGTCGTGGCATGAATGCCGTAAAGAAGATCTATGAATGCCACTATGTAGCTGCGATAAAAATTAGGGATGGGGAAAGGGGGGCGCATCCACGTTACGCCACTGTCGCAGAAGATCTCAGCGCGAGTGTCACGGCACGAATATGTTACGATGGATTCATGAAGAAGCTCACCACGTAAATGTCACGGTGACTTAATGCCGCAGCGTAAATGCCATCACGGAGTTAAAATACGAATTTCGCTACGCAACCACGACTTAAATGTCGCGAAGAAGATGTGAATGTCACTACGGAGTCGTGGCATGAATGACGTAAAGAAGATCATTGAATGTCGCGAAGAGGAATAGTATGGTGTCACTAGATCACCGTACGGTTGTAACTACGGAGGCACAACACAAATGTCGCGAAACGATGCTACGCAAATTTCGTTAAGCAGTCAAGTCTAGAAGAAAATTACCTTGGAGTGGCGACAGTGGCGGGTATATGTGGGAAAATTGGTGGATACAGGTTAAAAATTTGCGGATTCTGATGGAAATTTGCAAATTATTGGAGTTCGGGGGAGGGGGGGATCTATCCCCGATATATACGGCCTTGGGCCACACGAATGTCGCGAAGATTGTGTTAAAGTGATTCCGGAGTCACGGACGACACAAATGTCCTTACGGTGTCGAGACACTGCGTTACCACGTTTGGTGTAAAAGATGCATTTAAACACCAAACTTTCCCGAAAGGCCCAAGTTGCCGAGTAAGGATTATGCTGACGAGCAAAATATAAAATCCCTGAAAGGTCCTTACCGTACAACCGAGTAATGGACCGAGTAAGGTCATATACATGTATATGCGAATTGGTGGGCGGACTTTCGGTTGTTTCGCGTTGCTTCGGCTTGCTTTTATCTTTTTAGGTCCTCGTCGAAGGAGCCACGAAGGAACGACGGTCGTCGGAGGCCCTAAAGTGGGAAAAGGACGTCACGTACAACAAGTTAAGTATAGGGTTGCAATTCCTCATCTTGCCATTTATAGTTTATTTGAACTTTTTTCTTTTTTTTCAGGTTGATGGTGATGGACATCGATGAGACCTTTGGGCCTTTAGACTTGTCTTCATCAGGATGTACAACTGTGCTCATCGAGAAGTATATCGGCATTAATTATGTTGAAGTGTATACATGTATCCAAATGTTTTCTAAACTTATGTTTTGTTTTCGTAGACTGATGGACAAGGGCCCAAAGGGTTTCAAATGGACTAAAAGTTAAGTATTTAACCAATTACTCGTCTTGATGTGTATGGTTTGCTTGAACTTTTTTCTTTTATTTTCAGGTGCTGACGTCGGACACCGTTGGGACCTTTGGGCCTTTTGTCCTCATCAGGATGAACTTCGATGATCATCAGAGGTATATCGGACTTAATCACTTTAAAACATGTATCTAAATGTTTTCTAAACTTGTATCTATTTTATGTTGTCGTAGACTGATGGACAAAGGCCCAAAAGGTTTCAAATGGACTATAAGTTAAGTATGGTTCCGATTGCTTTTTGTACTGTGTATGTTTGCTTGAACTTTTTTCTTTTATTTTCAGGTGCCGACGTCGGACGTCGTTGGGACCTTTGGGCCTTTTGTCCTCATCAGGGCGAACATCCGTAATCATCGAGAGGTATATCAACATTAATTATTTTTAATCATGTATCCAGATTTTTTTAAACTTATGTTTTATTTTGTAGACTGATGGACAAGGGACCAAATGGTTTCAAATGGAAAACAAGTTAAGTATGGTCCCTATTACTTTTTGTACTAATTATGGTTTGCTTGAACTTTTTTCTTTTTATTTTCAGGTGCTGACGTCGGACATCATTGGGACCTTTGGGCCTTTTGTCCTCATCAGGATGAATTTCGATGATCATCAGAGGTATATCAACATTAAACACTTTAAAGCATGTATCTAAATGTTTTCTAAACTTTTATCTATTTTATGTTGTCGTAGACTGATCTACAAAGGCCCAAAGTGTTCCAAATGGAAAACCAGTTACGTATGGTCCCGATTTCGTTTCTTACTGTTTATGGTTTGCTTGAACTGTTCTCTTTTATTTTCAGATTGCCGTCGTTGGACATCATCGGGACCTTTGGGCCTTTCAACGTGTCTTCATCAGGACGAACATCGGTGGTCATCGAGAGGTATATATCGGCACTAATTCATTTTAAAACATGTATCCTAATGTTTTTCAAACTTATCTGTTTTATGTTTTAGCAAACTGATGAACAAAGGCCCAAAGGGCATCGAAGAACCAGAATGTAAGTATGGCTTTAATTTCGTTTTTTACCATAAACAGTTGTTTAATCTTAAACTATTTTTCAGATCGGGCAACGAGAGATGCATCCAACGTGGGACCTTGATATGGTGTTTTTTTATGTGGCCAATGTGACGTACTTGTATGTCTATTAATATTAACACTAACTTTCATACCTTTCGAGGTATGGACCTCTTCTCCTCACTGGCAACTTCGCAATATGGGTTCGTAAACTCGAGACTTAACCTTGGCGCCAGGTTCAGTCTCGAGCGAACCCGCAGTTCTACGCTATTCTTGGACCAAAGGGCCTTTTGATGTTTCGGTTTTTCACCGCATTTCTTAAAAATACTTCCGGTTTTGTGCCTACGCGTGCGGGCTCTCGCGAGCCCCGCGGAAGCGCTGCCGGTCTCGGGGCGTTGGACCTCCAGCAGGTTCCGTGCCCTCAGATGCAGATTTTGTGAAGTTAAAGGGCCAAAGGGTCTTTTAACCATAAAATGAATTGTGGTGAAATTACACGTTTTTCAAAGGTCCGAAAAACCTTTTTGATTGAAATTAAGTAATGATTTTTAGAATCATTTTTTAGCCAGTGAGGGAAGGGGCCCCTCCGATGGCTGACACCTTGGCGCGGTGGAGGGGCTTGCGTGCCCTTTGACCTTGCCAGATTTGGAATGGTCAAAGGGTCTGACTAAGAACAGCCCCATATAATTATACTTGTTTTATGTTTCACAGGAAAAACTAATGTTTTTTAGCCCTTTTCCATTTAGGATTATTTTATGGGACCTTTGGTCACGTTTACAAATTTTTCCAGGAAGGCAGCAGGTGGCGTTGCGGTAAGAAACTTGACCTCGACCTTATCGATGGTAAGAAGCCTCTAGGTCAAATTTATTAATTGACCTTTGACCTTTTATTGTTTTGTTACCACGTGTGGCGATTAACCTTGACCAATTTAAAAAAAGCCCGCCAATTTACGTTTAAAGTAAGCCGTTAGCCGTATAGAAACTTAAGCTGACAGCCGATATCCGCCATCTTGGATGTTCGAAATTGCGTTTCATCCAATTTGAAGATTTTCTTCACAGCATAATTAGGAATCGCTGATCTGTTCAGTAACTAAGGTAGCTAAGCTTAAACTAGTTAATATTTGTACTAATTATATTTCTATTTTTATGATTATTTTGGAATTAACGGATTTTATTGTTTAAAACCAATGAATTGATTGCCGAATACAGAATTCTTGAATTTACCGGTATTGATCCAAGCCATAGCAAGAAGCTTAAATTTTCGCACACTTTATTCCAGGCAAGATAACTGATATGCCGAGAATTTCCGAACGCTTCCTATTGTATTTATGCGTGAGAAGACCTTATTGCCGAACACTGAATTCTTGCTTGGCCAACGGTAGCGGACCAAGAAAACGCAAGAATCTAGGTTGCCGAAAGCGCGTTGTGTGACTAAAACTTTTGAAAAGGGAAAACAATGGCAAGCGGGCGAGGTGTTCGTGAAAACGAAGATTATGTTGAGTATTTTCTATTTCCTTTTATTGAAAATGCGAATGAATTGAATGCGGAGAATTTGGATGAGATTAGGGATCGCTATCTCACCGAATTGAGCCAGTTTTTGACTGAATTTATTTGGCAAGACGAAACATTCCACTTAACGAAAATAGTGAAAAATGCATCAGCAGGTGAGTCATTTGTAAATAAAACTCAATTATTTCATATTTATGTCAAATTTGTGCTTGCGAAACAAAAAAAGGTGCGCCAATTAGTCATTTCGAGTTTGCGTCACGCCCTTTGTTTACTCTGTTTCAACTACGACCATCATGAAATTTTAATCAGTGGTTTCTAGGGTTAATTATGTATGTGACAGATCGTGTGGTTAGAAAATGAACACTTCATTTATGTGGTTAAGAAAGATTCCATCTGTGGGGTTACTAACAGAATGTGTGGAAGTGTTGGTGGTTGAAAGGTGAAGCTTGTGTGGTTACAAATTAATCAATTCAGTTATGTGGTTGCAAAATAAACACTTGATTTATGTGGTTTGGGAGTGGTTTTTTAGGTCTGTATGTGGTTAGGAAAGGTTCCATCTGTTTGGTGGCTGGTTGAAAGGTGCAGCTTTTGTGGTTATGAGCGGTTACAAAATAAGCACTTTAATTATGTGGTTAGGGAATGGTTTCTTGAGGTCTACCTATATGTGGTTACTAACATAATTTGTGGAAGGGTATGTGTGGTGGGTGGTTGAAAGGTACAGCTTTTGTGGTTACAAAATGAACACTTGATTCATGTGGTTAGAGAAGGGCTTTTTTGAGGTCTGTATGTGGTTAGTAAAGGTTTCATTTGGGTGGTTACGGTGACATAGTGGGTGGTTAGTCAATGGTAAAGCTTTTGTGGTTCTGTGGTGCGTGGTGACAACTTGATTTCTGTGGTTATAGTAAGGGTAGTCAGAAAGATTTCTTGTAAATGGTTAATTAAAGGTTTTATGGTGGTCCTATGTGGTTTTGAATGGGCTTGTGTGGCGGGTGGTTACAGGTGAAAAATCAACCTTTTGTGGTTCTGTGTGGTTACAAAATTATATCTTCATTTTTGTGGTTAGAGAAGGGTATTTGAGCTCATCTGTGTCGTTACTAAAATGTTTCGTAAATGTGTATGGGTGGTGAAACTTTTGTGGTTATGTGGTGTGTGTCAAAAGTGAAAATGTTCAGTTTTTGTCACCTTGTGTGGTTATTCATGATTTCATTTAGTCTCGAGTGGTTCCGTAAGTTCATAACGGTTTTTTTTTTACTCGTCAGGCGAAAGTTCACCGCATCTCTACGGCCGAACTTACGTCGGCGACAACATCGAAGACGAATGGTTCGTCGTGTTTCTCTTACGAAGACTCACGGAAACATTTACGGATTTAGTCGTCAGGTAAAAAAAATGTCAAACGACATCGGATTCCCTCCTCACGTGTGCCCTTACTCGGCTTTCGATCTCGTCCGTCATAACTATTTTCTCGTCATCGACACTTTTAGGGTCATCGACAACGACGGAGAGTTTTTACTAATAGAAGCGGCCGATCATCTCAAGAAATGGATGAAGCCGGACGCTTGCGAGAAAAAGGTTCGTACGAGTGTTTTTGAAAACACTGTTTTTTATAAAAACGAAGAGACTTTTGTTTGTTGATCGTTGTTTTTTGTTTCGTGGTCGCAGGTTTATCTTTACCGCGGCAACCTTCACATTTTACCGCAACCTCAATCTCCCGATCAGTTAACCAGTCTGCCGATCGGAGTGCCGACGATGAGCGATGCGGTAAGGGCCGTTAGGGAACATTCGTCGATTACCAGGAGCGATTCGAAGATTCAGAATGCGGTGTGGAAACGTATCGCCAAGTAAGTCTTGCGGGGAAAGTGTGTCTGTAGCGTGCTACGGCAATGTCCCTGTCGGCAGTCATAACAGACGATACGGCACGGCTGTCGGCGTCTGTTAATTGTTGTCGATTGCTCGTAATGTCGCTGTAAACAGTCGCAGGGATCGGTGACAGTGTCACTGTCGGCAGTCACAACAGACAATAAAGCTGAGCTGACAGACTGTCGGAATGTCCGGTATTAAACGGACAGACTGTTAATACCAGACATACTGAAGTAAACTGCGGACAATTTTACTGTCAACAGTCACAACAGCCAACAAGACGCTTTAGAATATAGTGCACTGAGGCGATGTCACTGTCGCAACAGCCAATAAGACACTTGTCACCGCAGCACGCTACGACAATGTCTGTTGGATGAAGTATCGCCGTCAACAATGCCAAATATTCGTGGTGCGATGCGGCGATGTCACTGTCAACAGTCGCAACAATCAATAAGACACTTGTCATTGTAGCACGCTACGACAAAGTTTTTTTCAATGGAGTATGATGTGACAATGTCACTGTCAACAGTCAATAAGACTTGTCGTCGTAGCGCACTACGACAATGTCTCCTGTCAACAGTCGCAACAGCCAATAAGACACTTGTTTTCATAGCACGCTACGGCAATGCCACTGTCACTCGGTCATAACAGCCGATAAGACACTTGTCACCGTAGCACGCTACGACAATGTCTGTTGGATGGAGTATACTGTGACAATGTCACTGTCAGCAGTCGCAACAGCCAATACGACACTTGTCACCGCAGCTCGCTACGACAATGTCTGTTGGATGAAGAATCGCCGTCAACAATGCCAAATCTTCGTGTTGCGATGTCACTGTCAGCAGTCGCAACAATCAATAAGACACTTGTCATTGTAGCACGCTACGACAAAGTTTTTTTCAATGGAGTATGATGTGACAATGTCACTGTCAACGATACAGTTATCTTCGTAGTACGCTGCGACAATGTCACTGTCAACAGTCAATAAGACTTGTCGTCGTAGCGCACTACGACAATGTCTCCTGTCAACAGTCGCAACAGCCAATAAGACACATGTCGTCGTAGCACGCTACGGCAATGTCTCCTGTCAACAGTCAGAGCAGACAACTGTCATTGTCATGGCTATGACAGATCATATTTGTACCGTTATCAGTTTTCTTCTGCCCATTGTCTGTTGTGACTACAGATGTTGATATTGTCGGAACGTGCTACGGTGATAACGGTCCATTGGCTCTCGATGCCGTGCCACGGACACATGTTTACGTAATGCTGTCAACGGACAACAGACAGTTGCAAACAACATCTATCACGATTAAACCTCTTACGACATCCTTAAGACATTGTCCGTCTTCTTTAAGACCTTATCCGTCTTCAATGCTAACGATGGACATTTTCTTTTTCCGTTAGTTATCCGGATAAAATAAAATCGAATCAGCACCGCGACCATTGCTTCGTTCCGGCCACCGTGGTTGCCATTCTCCAGACACAACCGCAACTCGTGTCCGCAGCCGTCGACGCGTTCTGCTCCAGGGACTTGGAGGACATGAACGTGTGCCGCGCCATGAAATATTTTCCTCCGGAAACCAGAGTCATGGCCGAGGTAAAAAGGTCCTTTCCTAAGCGGTTACTTTTACGGATTAAGACGCATCTCGAATAACAATGGTTCCGTTTTAGGTCCGTTTCTCCAGATGTCTATTTGCTCAGATCGTACAACACAAATACATTCCAGATAAAAGGACCGGTTGGAACTTACCTCCTCCTAATAGGCCGGAATTCAAAGCGTTCGATTTAGGAATGAAGCTGGTGAGTACGCTTTAATTGGGACCGGAGGGTTAGGGCTTACGGTCAAGCGGGAACTTTTCGAACGGGGAAAGTTCGTTGAACACTGTTAATAAGTCATGGAGGGACTGGAGGCTAAGGGCCTTTTTGAGCAGGAAGACTTATCGAAAGGGATCGCTAACTTGGGCCCGGAGGGTTAGGGCCTGATGAAGCGAGAATATTTATCAAAAGGAACAATCTATCGAATGCCGTTAAGTCTTTGGAGGGACTGAAAGGTTAGGGCCTTTTGGAGCGGGAACACTTATCAAATTGAAGAATCTATTGATGAACCCCTTTACGATGTCTTTGGAGGGACCGGAGGGTTAGGGCCTTTTCGAGCGGGAAGATTTATCAAACTGAAGAATCTATTAAAACCCCTTTACGGTGTATTTGGAGGGACCGAAGGGTTAGGGCCTTTTAGAGCGGGATGGAGCGGGAATATTTATCAAATGGAAGAATCAGTGAAATGCTGATACCAAGTCTTTGTGGGGTTAGGGCCTTTTCGAGCGGGAAGATTTATCAAACAGAAGAATGTTGAACCCCTTGAAGATGTCTTTGAAGGGACCGGAGGGTTTAGGGCCTTTTAGAGCCGGGAAAACCTTATTGGATTTCTTTAAAATGTATTTGGAGTGACCGGAGGGTTGGGGCCTTTTCGAGCGGGAAGATTTATCAAACGGAAGAATGTTGAACCCTTTAAAGATGCCTTTGAAAGGACCGGAGAGTTAGGGCCTTTTAGAGCTGGAAAAACCTTATTGGATCTCTTTAAGATGTCTTTAGAGGGACCGGAGGGTTAGGGCCTTTTCGAGCAGGAAGATTTTTCAAACTGAAGAATCTATTAAACACCTTTGAGGTGTCTTTGGAGGGACCGGAGGGTTAGGGCCTTTTCGAGGGGGCAGATTTATCAAACGGAAGAAACTATTGATGAAACCCTTTAGGATCATTTAAAGGGATTGGAGGGTTAGGGCCTTTTAGAGCTGGGAAAACCTTATTGGATCCATTTAAGGTGTCTTTGGAGGGATTGGAGGATTAGGGCCTTTTCGAGCGGGAAGATTTATCAAACTGAAGAATTTATGGAACTCCTTTGAGATGCCTTTGAAAGGACCGGATAGTTAGGGCCTTTTAGAGCAGGGGAAAACCTTATTGGATCCCTTTAAGATGTTTTTGGAGGGATTGAAGGGTTAGGGCCTTTTAGAGCGGGAAGATTTATCAAACTGAAGAATTTATCAAACTCTTTTGAGATGTCGTTGAACGGAACGAGGGGTTAGGGCCTTTTAAAGCGGGAATATTTATCGAAAGGAAGAATCTATGGAATACCTGATAAGTCTTTGGAGGGACTGAAGGGTTAGGGCCTTCTTCAACGGGGATTCAACAAACTTGCTCTACATTTATCTCTCGTTATCTTTATTTGCGTTTACAGGCTTGCGGTTTTGAGATTCTGGCCTCAAAGGGCAACCCCGTGAGACCTATGACCTCTCCAGTTATCGAAGAAGTGGATTTGGAAATGGACGTGCGCTGGAATCAGTACTATCGGAGCATTAAAGAGAAAGGATATTTCAAAGCGAGTGACTTTTTATTTTCTTGATTTTTTTCTACCCGCGAATTTTATAATTTAATCGATCGTTAATTTTGACAGGACGAGTTGGAACATTCGAAACTCTACGACGTACTGCTGAAGAACGCTAAAGTCTATTACTTAACGAACATCATGAACTCCGAAGGAAAACCGGAATCGGCGAGCGACCGAGTGCGACATTTAATCGGCAGTCTCGAAGTCGATGTCGATCAAATGAAGAAAAATGTCAAAACTTTGAATCCGCCAGACGGTAAATTATCTCGACGGAACTCGAGGCGGTGGAATCCGTTGTTCCGCGGACCCTAAACTCGACTAAAACAAAACTCGATGATTTCAGATGACAGCTGGCTGAACGTGACTCCGGAACAGTTGGACAACTTGTTAAAGGAGTACGGATTACCGGAACCGAATCGAAACAACGCGAGTAAAGCGTCCGACGAAGAGGCGTTGTCTAACGAGATTCCGTCGGGGCTCAAGGCATTCGTATCGCACGTATCGAGCCACGAAGGAGCCGAATTTCCAAAGTACGTCAAGTTTAACCGAATCGTTACGAAGAAAATTTGAAAACTTTATCCGTCTTCCTCTTTTTTAGGATGAGAAGCAAAGGCGGCGAGCAGAAAACTCCGGGTAAAAGAATTACGTTCGATGCCGATGCGTTTGCCGACGCGATGCAGTCGATATTAGGTAGGCGTGCGAGAGTTCACATGTGCGACTCGAGGGTTTACGGGTAGATTTGTGGGTTCACGATATCGATTTGAGGGTTCTCGAGTGTGATTCGAGGGTTAACGAGTATAGTTCGACGGTTCACGTGTGGGATTTGAGGGTTCACGAGTATGATTCGAGGTTTAACAAGTATAGTCCGAGGGTTCACGAGTGCGATTCGAGGGTTCACGTGTGGGATTCAAGGGTTCTCGAGTGTGATTCGAGATTTTACGAGTAGATTCGTGGGTTCACGGGTACGATTCGAGGTTTAACGAGGATAGTTCAACGGTTCACGAGTATAGTTGGAGGGTTCAGGTGTGTGATTCGAGGGGTCACGAGTGAGATTCGAGTTTTAACAAGTATAGTTCGAGGGTTCAGGTGTGCGATTCGAAGGATAGTGAGTACGATTCGAGGGTTCACGATTACAATTCGAGAGTTTACAGGTGCGGTTCGAGGGTTCACAAGTACGATTTGAGGGTTCTCGAGTACGATTCGAGAGTTAACGAATGCGATTCAAGAGTTCACGATTATGATTCGAGGTTTAATGAGTATAGTTCGAGGGTTCACGTATGTGATTCAAGGGATCACGAGTGCGATTCGAGGGTTCACGGGTACGGTTCGAGGGTTCACGGGTACGGTTCGAGGGTTCACGGGTACGGTTCAAGGGTTTACGATTGCGATTCGAGGGTTCACGTGTGCGATTCGAGGGTTCACGATTACGATCCGAGGTTTAATTAGTATAGTTTTAGGGTTTACGTGTGGGATTCAAGGGTTCGCAAGTGCGATTCGATGGTTTACGTGTGGGATTCGAGTGTTCTCGACTACGATTCGAGATTTTCGAGTAGATTTGTGGGTTTTCGATTACGATTCGAGAGTTTACAGGTGTGATTCAAGGGTTCACGAGTACGATAAGGATTTGAGGTTTAACGAGTATAGTTCAAGGGTTCACGTGCACGATTCGAGGGTTAACGATTACGATTCGAGAGTTTACAGGTGCGATTCGATGGTTCATGAGTACTTGTTAAGCATCTAAACTCTTTTTCGTTTACAGATTTCAAATTACCGGATTGGGGCGAAGAAGATCGGAGCTCGTCGGGAATGAGCGATTACAGCGATGAAAACGATGACATCGATCTGTCCAAGCCTAGTCAACAACACGGTAAGCTAAGACTCGGATCGGGGTTTCTAGACATGAATTTCAACTATTATTTAGCGGAGTTTTGGCCCTTTTGTAGGGAGTGTTTTTGCCTCGATTTTACGGGTGGAAAAACCGTCATTCGGCATGCTGGATTTATTCCGAGTTTATTTCTACGGCCACGAACGGATTACGCTAACGTTATCGTTTTGTTTTCTACGTTTACGTTACAGCCTCGCCTAAATCTAAAAGCCAAAATGCTGCATCCGATATGAGAGACTACATGGATCAAATGGACCGCGAACTTGCAGGGACCGCGGTCGGACAGACGTACGAAAGGACCCCGAGACAATCGGAGGTAAAATTAAACCGGCTTATCAGAACGGACCATTTGCGCCATTGCCGTTTATAAATGTCTTAACCGCCTTTTTAAGGAATCCGCGGCCGTTCCGAGGGAAAACGGCAGCGAATCGTCGGCCAAGAAGGAAGAGTTGGACAACTACGAACCCGTCAACTTGGATCTCACGGCCCTTAAGAACATCCTCGAATCGTACAGCTCTCAACAAGGACTACCGGGACCCGCGTCCAGTTTACTCGAAAACATGGGAATCAAAGTGCCCCAAAACATCGACACTCGAGACTCGTAAAAATTTCTCTCGTTCGCACGTGGTTTCAAAAACGACGAAACTTTTGTTACTTTTCTATTTTTTTCTCCCCTTGCCTTCGAGTAAATATTTGTACGCATTGCCAATTTTTCAAACAATGTCTTTCAGCCCCATCTACTCAGTTTTCATGTTTTTTGAACATTTTTTTTCGTACTTTGTATTTTAAATAAAGCTCGTCAACCGAAGTTCCTCGAAACCTGGTTTTGCTTTCGCCGAAGCGTAGTTTCTAAGACCGCTTACTAAAAATTTACCTCTTTACTGTTTTGTAACAGTTTTTTAACGAAGAATTTGTATCGATAAGGACCCAAACAAACATTCAACGAACTATAAACCTTAAACTTAACCAAACTGTCTTTAGACTCGGGATATTGTTACGGACCAAAAAATCGAGGGACCCGTTATCCTCTCGACAAACCAAAAATCCAACAACACGATAAGCTGTACAAAATTCAAACTTTATTTAACTATTTATCCTCGTGTTTTAGCAATTAGTTAATCGGTCGTTCATTCGGTGAAATTCGGTTTTCAGAGATTGCGTGGATGGTGTCGTAAGTTTCCTTAATCATTTTCACATCTTTGTTCATGTTCGCCAGCAATGTTTCGGTCATCCCGATGACGGCACTCTAAGAAAATCGTAAAAAAAAGGACCATTTAGTTACGTTTTAAGATTATTCGGATTTCAAAATCGATCGGATCCGTACCAGATTGTCGTTCATGTCGGAAGGGCTGTTGTCGAGTGTCGCCAAACCTAAATCCTTATCCAAGTTTTTAATGCAGTTCGACAACTCCGAGAAACTTTCATACACATCTCTGAAATCGAAATGTTTGCGTAAGGTCCAACAAGTTACTCAACCATTTGGCCCTTTCACTTCGAACCTTTCAGAAAATGTGCTAAAGGCCCTTAAATACTTACTGGTGGAACTGAACGTGTATCGGTAGAACATGCTTGGACATGCTTAACGGTGATGCGTGCATGTGATCCAGGAAATAGTCCTTGTTGGCCACCACGGATTTCAAACGGGATTCCATCTTCTGCACAATCGAGATTCTGTCTTCTGTAAACGGATCGAAGGGAAAATCTTTCGTTAAACTAGTCTCGTTAAAGCCCAGAGTTAACGAAACCCTTTAAATTTCCGTACCTAAGGCCTCGTTACCCATGATGTGACGCACGGAATGTAGCTGCTCTCTTTCGTGAAGTTCGTTAGATGTCTACGACAAGAGAAAACATCGTTAACCAACATCTTAAGGTGCGCCTCGAGAGTTACTCGATCTCAGATGATTGTCCACTTGAGAGTTGGCTCTCAGATTGTTAATTTGACAGTTCCTCTCGGATCGTTCATTCGACAGTTACTCTCAGATTGCAAACTTGACAGTTACTCTCAGATTGTTCATTCGACAGTTACTCTCGGATTGTTCATTTGACAGTTACTCTCAGATTTTTCATTTGAGAGATGATTTTTGCCTATAGCTCTCAACAGCTACTATCAGAGAGACCAAGGCTTATGATAGAATTCGAACAAGAGAGCTCTCTCTGAGAGTAGCACGCCACACTTAGAAATATACACATCTCGAGAGTTTCTCTCATGTGGAATCGTTAGTAGACGTACCACAAGAAGTTGCTGTCGGAGATTTGCCAAAGTATCGCAGGATCGAAGATATTTCATAAACGGGCCATCAACACCGGAAGCTTCCGGATTTCCGGAAGTTTCCTCTAAAGTTATCGTGTCATCCTAGAACACAGTCGTAAAATGATGACCCAAAAGTTAGCCCATTGAACGTGAATGCATTTCACATAAGTTTCAACTAATAACAACATGTTGTAAACATGAATCGTGACATACGTACCATACTTGTACCTTCTTGACTACGTGTTAAGTTTAATTTAGAGGCTTCATTCAATACAAATCTTAAATGTTTTTCAAATTGGCCGCCACTAAACTTTTCATACATCGTTGATACGTTGCTTCTATCCGCCATTTTGAGTTCAAACAACTGGACTTGGCATTGAGGCGTAAGCCGGTAGCCGACCTAACCTAAGCCGTTTTAGATACCAGCTTACAGTATTTCGGCTTAAATACTTTAGTGTTTAAATACATATAAACATGCATCATTACATTAACAATTTAAATTTAATAAACTATAGCTTCTGATTAATTGTATTTAACGCTTGTATGTGAAGTAGAATAATAAACCCGGCTTACCTTCCGAGGGCTGTCAGCTTGTATGTTTAGAATAACACCAAACATGGCTTAACTCGTGATGACTGACATCATATTCATGCAGGAGAATACAACAATCCGGCTTACCTCTTGATGGTTGTCAGCTTGTATGTTTACCATAATACAAATTTCGGCTTACTTGTGCTCACAATCAGCTTACTCGCGCTGTTTCGTCAGGCTCAATAATTACATTTTTAGTAAGCCAATAATTGACATAACCAAAGCCAATTAGTTAATCTACTACAATTTGCGTGTTGATTTATGCTTAATTTGTATTGTTTATAGCATTTAAAACCGATGTAAGCCGTAAACATCATGTTAGCTCTCGGCTTACGTTGTGTTGTTGTGTCGGCTACCTAGCCATTCAACTTAAAATCAAAGATGGCGGTTGTGTATGACTACAGTGCGTTCTATAACCAAGAAGTTCTTCATGAAAATTGCCGTTTTTTAAGAGTTTTGGTGAGTAATGTGAATATTGTTAGTGTTTATTAACGTAAGTAGTATCTAATTAAACTTATAGCTGATGGCGGCATTGCCTGATCTGTTAAATATCGATGAAATTCAGATTTGGTATGGCGAACGTAGATTAATGTGCTCTTCAGGGGCTATGTTAAGAATATAATGGCGCTTTTGCTTAATACCCTTAATGTTAACATATTATGCGCTTTCAGCTTTCATACAACATTCCAAAAAGATTTATAAAATTCTTGAATTAATTTTGGGTGAATTTCAACACGAATTTAGGTATTTACAGACATTTTTTATTGAATTATAAAACATTACATTCTTATTAAATTCCTAACATGATTTGATACCATAATTTTCTTCTTAAAATCTTAACATTCAGAAATTTGGATTGAAAATTTCATTAAATTCCTTCGAAATTTCATGGAATTTCATAAAATTTAAAGTGTCTTAGGCACTTCATTCTCAGTATCCAACAACAATGGCATTCCCCAATAACATATTTTAACAATAAAACAATTAAGAATATGCGATATATGTAACATTCTAAAGAACACGTTCTAAAGAAATTTGTAGCAAAATTTCACATAAAAATATTGAAATTTGTAAAATTCTAGCAGAGGAATAAATGCAACATTAATAGTTAAGTAACTTTATTTTTAAGCTCTCGTTAAGGACATCGTTAACGGCACAACAAGCGACTAACGAAGACTTAAGACTAAATAGAAGAAGGATGGAATGAGACGTGACAGTAACGCTTCTATTAGATGGGTAAGTTATCACTTTGCGGCTTTTAAAAGTCTAATCGGAACAATTTTAGAATGTTATTGGTTTAGACTTGTTTTTAGAAGTCTTGTCGTACACATTTCAGAATGTTCAAGGTTTAAGGATTCTTTTAAAGGTCTGATCGTACACATTTTAGCATGTTAGGGGTTTAAACATCCTTTTAGAGGCCTTAACATTCTATTTGTAGTATTTTAGAGGTTTTGTCACATTTTAGATGTTTAACATAATTTCCGTAGTGCCTTCACGCGCTATGTTACATTTTAGAGGTCTTTTCGTAAGAAATAGAGCATTTTCTAGGTTCTAAAGTAGAAATCTTGTGTTTTTCTTAGAATTTTTAATTCCGATAAAATGTGAAATTTTCTTGGATCTAAATTTCAAAGATATTTTCGTATAAAATATAATATTTTCAAAATTTTATAACAAACATCTGGCGATATTTTTAAGAAATCCGACAACTTCTAAGAATTTGTACGCAATCATTTAGATATTTTGAAATATGAAAACATTTTACAGAATCAAAAAATTGACCATGCTGGACCTCGTACCGATTCCGATGTCAAGGACCGCATCGCTCGAACCTAAGCATCCGATTGGTGACTCGAGTGTGCGCGAGGTCCATTTGTTGGATGCATAGACATTTTGGAAGTTCCGTAAGAGCCTTAAGCATCCGACCGGTGACTCGAGCACGCGTAAGGTCCATTCGTCAGATGCGGAGATATTTTGGCAGTTCCGTAGGGGACCTAAGCATCCGAACGGCGACTTAAGTGTGAGTGAGGTCCATTCGTCGGATGCATAGATACAAGGACGAGTCAAATGAAAGTGAGCCAATGTGAATATCTGACAAACTGAGTACTTTATTTAAAAGTAGTCGCCATGAGCATTTAGACATTTATCCCACTGACTAACGTGGCGCGTGGTTCCCCTCTGATGAAAAGTCCTCGGGTAGCTGCTTTAGGATGTCTTTAACTGACTACTTCACGTCATCGTCCGACATAAATCGAGTTCCCTTAAGATGTTTTTTCAATTGCCCAAAAATGTGGAAATCATGAGGTTATAGGTCGGGGCTGTAGGGTGGATGTTGCAGCGCTTCCCACTTGAACCGGCTTTGACCCGGTCTTGGATCGTCTTTGCAACTGCCACGTCTTTCTTTGAACCGTTTGCTCCAACGCTTCACAGTGGCCAATGAAATGCAATGTTCGCCGTACACAGCAGCCATACGACGACTAATGTCGTGTTGGGAAACGCCTTCAGCTGTCAAAAATCGGACCACACCACGCTGTTCCTCTTTTGAAGCGGCCATAATGAGCAGGACCCGTTTTCAACCCACTGTTTGAGAGCATTAAAAAACTGTTATACGGTTTAATACAGTTCGTAAATGAGAGCTGTCTCTTTGCTATGCACATGAGTCGCAGATAATGGATTGAAACATTTTCGCGTGGGGTGGTTTGGCTCACTTTCATTTGACTTGCCCTTGCATTACGACAATTTTGTAAGGGCCCTAAGCATCCGATCGGTGACTCCGGAGGTCCATTTGTCAGATCCATAGACATTTTGGCACTTCCTTAAGGGACCTAAGCATCAGATCGGTGACTAGTGCGCACGAGGTCCATTCGTCGGATGCATAGATATTTTGGCAGTTCCATAAGGGCATTGTCCCCGCAGTCACTCGTAACCCGGACAGTAGCAAAACTCCCTTAGCCTCGGGTTCTTGAGCCTGTCCTTCTGAGGAAGACATCCGGCCTGTCCGTTGTAGCGGTTTATCCTGATGGTCCCTTCGACAACCTCGACGGGACCATCTTTGCCGGTGACAACCATGCCCTCGAACAATCCTCCGCTGGGGCTGACTTCCACGGAAATCCGGAACCGCAGTTCCGTGCCGTCTTCCCACTGATCGAGGCTGGACTCGGTGCTGTTGGAGATGGCGTAAGAAGTGACCAAGACCGCGTTCCGGATGTCCACCAGTTCCAGCACCGAGCAGTACTTGCGGTGGACTTGGGTCATGAGGTTGATGCTGTCCACGAGGCTGACCGCCGCTTGGTGGATCGCCGGATGATCCTCGTGAAGACGCTGTTCCCGGTCGCAGGCGCAGAACTGGTGCGGGATGCCGGCCTGAAGACAGCTCCTGGAGGAGGACACGGGGCCGAAGAGAGTGGTGCCATCGATCGGATGAACGTTGTGCCCGATGCCGGATCCGGTGCCTGCGTACCTGTCGGAGATTTGATTACAGTAATTAGGACAGGTGACCCACTATCATTCACCTACTACATCAGTTCTGTGTCATGGGTGCTACAAGAGGATGTCATGGGCTATCTTTAGTCTTGTCAAAGCCGGCAATTGTATGGGCAAGGATGTCAGGGGCTGTGGCCTACGAGGATGTCATGGTCTATTATCTTGTGAGAACCGATAGCGTACGGACAAGGATGTGAGGAGCTGTGGCCTACGAGGGTGTCATGGGCTATCATCTTTTTAGAGCCGGTAGCGTACGGACAAGGATGTCGGGGGCTTTGGCCTACGAGGATGTCATGGACTATCAACTTCTTAATGCCAGTATCGCATGGACAAGGATGTCAGGTTTCATGCCCTTCTACGAGGATGCCATTGGCTATCTTTTCTGAGCCGGCTTCAAATGGACAAGGATATCGGGACCTGTGACCTACGAGGATGTCATGGACTATCATCTTGTCAGAGTTGATAGCGTACGGACAAAGATGTCATGGGCTATCATCTTGTCAGAGCCTTAACGCATGGACAAGGATGGCAGGGGCTGTGACCTACGAGGATGTGATGGACTATCGACTTCCTCAAGAATGTCATGGGCTATCAACTTCTTACTGCCGGTAGCGTATGGACAAGGATGTCGGGGTTTATGGCCTTCTACGAGGATGTCAGGAGCAATCCACTTATCAGAGCCGTTATTGTACGGTAAGAATGTAGGGAGCTATCACCATCTACGAGGATGTCATGAGCTAACATCTTGTCAGAGCTATTATTCTACGGGCAAGGATGTCAGTTTTCAACTCTTATACGAGGATGTCAAGGGGCTATCATCAGTCAGAGTCAGCATTCTAGGGGCAAGGATGTTAGGAGTCATCGGCTTCAAAGGTCACCTTCTGTGGGGATGTGTCACGCGCTACCATATTTATTGTCAGAGACAGTGACATGCGGATAATGCCAGATGTCACCGCCATATGCGAGGATGTCAGGGATCATGCCACTATTTGTTACGTCGCTACCTCAATATGTCCAGCAGCGTAAAGTGCAGGTCCCTCAAGGACGTGAGGCGCCTGGAGTTGATCTCAAGATGGTTGGCGGCAGCCGGAAAGGTCTTGCGGAACCACGGCGGAGTGTAGACGGCCATAAAGGGCATCCTCCTCTCGATGCTGCCCACCATCGTCTCCACGATGGAATCCAGACGATGGCCGTGGTCTCCCATCATCACCAGGAACGTGTTGTCCAGACTTCCGTCTCGATGGAGGTCTCGCAGAAACCTTGAAGCGGAACAAGGATGGTGAATTTCATTATTCAAACATAATTAGCAGTTGTTGTGGAAACACCTGTTGGGGGTTCTTTTCCCCTCCCTCTTCATTAAAGATAATTACGAGGTGTTCTATCTGTGTGGCCGCAGCTGGCAATTAAATGTCTGTTTGTCCGCGTTGTAGCGAACATGTGGCCTTCGTTTATTCATCCGCAATTGCTACATTATATTTTGAAATGTCACAGCTGTTGTGTGGAACTTTAAAATTTAACCAAATTACACGGCAGACTCTCGCTCGGAGCAAACCTCGCGATGTTTTGTTCGTTGCGTGCCACGAACACCCTTTTGTGTTCGGTTTGGTGGGAGTGGTTCAACTTTTATAAATAACTCTTATAAATAAGGAACTCGGCACAGCGGTTTATAGAAAGTTGGTTGTAGTGTCGGGGTGCCGTAGCAGCACTAACCGGTTTAAAGAGGGAGTGGCTTGGTTGTAGTGTTGGGATGCAGTAGTGGCACTATAACTGGTTTAAGAGGGAGTGGGAATGGCTTGGTTGTAGTGTCGGAGTAATGTAGCGGCACTGTAACCAGTTTAAGAGGGAGTGGCATTGATGGAATGGGAGTGGCTTAGTTGTAGTGTCGGGGTGTTGTAGCGCGGCACTATGACTGATTTGAAAGGGAGTGGCTGAGTGACAGTGAGAGTGACATTGATGAAGTGGAGGTAGCTTGGTTGTAGTGTCGGGCGCTGTCGCGGCACTATCACCGGTTTAAGAGGGAGTGGCATAGAGGTAGTGAGTTTTACCTGAGGAAATCTCCGTCTGCGGCACCCAGTTGGTTCATGTGGTCGTGGCTGAGTTCCGTGAGCATGGAGATGCCGAAATGCGGCACGCGGAAGTAAGTCTTTGCGAAGCGTCGCAGGTAGTCTACCTGCAGCTGGTGTTTGGGCCTGGGACCTAGGCAGAGGTTGGAGCTGAGCATGTGCAAGGTGGAGGACTCCAGGGCCAGCCAGAAGGGCCTCATGTAGTGGTCGGTCGGGGGCCTCTCGAAGCCCCCCTCCAAGTAGTTGAAGGTGCTCAAGTTGGGCTTGTCTTCGGCGAGCAGGGTGGCGTAACCTCTGGAAGAGAAGTTTTTCCACACAAAGGGCCATCCGTCGTAGCGAGCGGGATGTTGGAAGCCCGGCCATCCCTCGTGCCGCCCGGTCAACGGGGCCAACTCCGGATAGAACCACGCCTGGTAGCCGGTCAGCACTGGGACCATGTTGGGGAAGGTGTTGTCCCCCACCTTGGTCATTCCTCGTAGGACCACGGCGCCCATGTCCCGCACCAGGTACTTGTACGTCATCGGTAGCTGCCGGATGAAATTGGACCTGGACACGGAGTCTAGGACCAGGATCAGGACGTTGGGCTTGCGGCTGATGTCCGACTCCTGACGTTCGGCAAGGTCCTTCTTGCGGAGCACGTTGACGTGAAGGCCGGAGTAGACCGCGAAGCCCGCAAAGTTCTTGCAGCTAGAGAAACGTGAAACAGAAATGGGTCTTAGGAAAATTGAGGCATGCGCGAAGCACTTTCAACGGACCCTTTACCTGACAAATGCGAACTCCGCGTCCATCCGCTGACCGTCTCGCAAGATGGGCACGGAAGGACCGTAGCGGACGTTCTCGTCGTTGCCATCGTCCCGGATGACTTTTTCGTAGCTGCACGACAGAGAGGTCCATCTGTAGCCCGTCTCCAGAAGGGCCGACCGGTTGATCCGCAGAAGCCCATTGTCGTCCACGAACAGGAAGTCGGGGAAGTTGTGTCCTCCGCAGCGGATCGGGTCGGCAGCGGACAGGTGGGGCCAAATGGATGGGTCGTAGGGGTTGAGGTTGGGGAACTGACACGTCTGGTTGGCATCCAAGGGCCTCTCCAAGGAAAAGTTGTAGAAGAACTCGGCAAAGGGCAGGCGGAGAGGGGAATGGTGGGTGAACTGCACGCGGAGGACCAATGCTAAGGAAAGGAAGCGAAAGGTCCATCAGACTTATGAAAAACTTGATAATCATTGAATCCAAATTTCATGAACTCACCAAAGACGAAACAGGTTAAGACCCCGAATGACAATATGTTGAGGAAGTAAATTCGCTGGTTCATTGATTTCGCAACGAATAACAAAATAAAAAACACGTCTTAAGGTCACCTAGGTCTCAACCATCTCAACATCTCAAAAGCAGGAAGACGCAACTGGAAAAAATAAAACAGGATTTCATTAACATTTTGATGATGTGACGAAATCAAACCGCATAAATAACACGACCGCAAATTCATTTCTAACGTGGGAGTAAACCAGTGAAAATCTCTGGCAATTCGAGTAACCCGGAAAATGAGAACAATTAACTTTATGGCTGCAATAAAATTACCAGCATGCAAACCAAAGATTCGTGGTTTTAGTTTTTTTTAATTTGCTTCGTACTGATATAAAGATGACAAGCAGAATTTCCACGAATTTTTCGATGATTATACGTTTCTTTTGTAGCGAAAACAATGGGCAATGACTTCTCAACGCAGTCATGATTAGTTTTTTTTTTAGAAACAATAGCGTACAAAATACGATTTAGTTGATCCGAAATCATTAATTAGGCTTTATTAAATAGGCCTCATTAATATTAGAATTCCGTTTCGGATTTCGGAACAACGGATTTTCGAATGTTTGCTCGTGATCGAGCGCGTGCAGGCGACGACGTCACTTCCGGGCCTAATTAATATTCGGATTCCGTTTCGGAACAACGGATTTTCGAACGTTTGCTCGCGAGCGCGTGCAGGCGACGACGTCACTTCCGGTTTTTGGCTCGTGCAACTCCAAAATTGGAACAATATGGCGGCGAAAAAGAAAAGACGGTATAAAAGGACTTGGCAATGTTTCGATTATACGCCCGGAATGCGGTGATTATCATAAATATTCCGATTTTTATGAGTTGGGAATTTATTCACTTCACAAACAATAGAATAAGTAACACTTAATTATTAGATAGCGACGCGCGTGAAGTACTATGTATGCGATGCCACGGTGGGTTCTTAATTTTAGGAATTCTAAACGTGTCACGTGCCAGTTGTTCTATAAAGTTGAACTATTCTCAACTTTCATTTTCGCTACTCAAGTGTATTCAATGTACTCAAGGTACGTTAGTACATAGTTCTACCCAGTGTTGGGTAGAACCGATTTGAGGTCCTGTCCAAATAAGAAAAGTATATCTTACCTACTTTTCATGTGGTTAAATGAAATACTGCAGAATTTTTGAAAAGTTTAATGTAAAAATTTCACTTAACTGCACTTTTGCTGCAAAAAATCACTCTTTTACTGCAGAAAACAAGTCCCTACTTGTAGTAAAGATATTTTTTGCATAATAATTCAATAAAATTGGTATAATTTGCTCCGATACGTAATAAATACAAATTTAACCTAAACTTTACCTTTACCGAGGAACAATGCTAACAGAAGCTAAAGAGTAAAACTCCGATTCTGGTGATCGATGTTTTGGTTTTGTTTTTGCTTCTGACTTATCATTAAATAAATGTTTATTTTTGATAAACTAAACCAGGCCTTTTTTTATAGGTAGAAATGTGATTTGACCTGTCAAATGTTGAGGTCAAACATAGTAAAAATACAATAGTTACCAGATAGTCAATTCAGTTCAATTTATTACCCTACAGTCAGCACAAGAGTGCCATGTGGCAGCAGTGGCGGCACTAAGGTTGGTGTCACCCCCCTCACGACACCCCACAGAGACCTCCTCCGAGTCCCCAAGTGCCAAATAATGGTGTCACCAGGTGCGGTCCGCACCTCCCTAGTGCCGGGATAAATTACCCAAATTACAATGATTACAAAGATAAGGAGCATAAGGTTATGTAAGGTATACATACTGGATCAATAAATAATTAAATGACAACAACAAAAACATGAACGTGGAGAGGGAACAAATTTCATCAGAGGGAATTTCTAGGGGCATTTTCAGGCAGATGCCCCCACATCCATAGCGACTTAGACATAATTGTTAAATTGCATTGGGGCGATTATGTCTACTTCTACAGTGGTCGTTAGGTGTTAAGATGTGAAGTAGTAGAAAGATTAAAACGTCTGAATAACCCCATAGATAACTTTTCGCGCCTGGCCCTCAATGTTTCCCAATTTCGAGAGTGGATCGTTTCAGTTGCACTCGCAGAATGCTGGTAATTAATTTCCTTTAACAAATCTGGCTGCCCTAGTCTCAGGCAAATTGAATTAGTAAACATGCGATAGGCGTATATACAATCTAATATCATCGAAGTTTCAAAGGGTGATCCCGCAGGTCAACATAAAAACTGTTTGATAAGTCAGATTTTGCGACATACATATACATGCGAGGAAAGTTCAGATTTCTTATTAGCTAGTATTTAAATCGCGAAGGACCCTATAGCTAATACAATGGGCATCGACTTCTCAATGCTGCCATGTTTAGTTTTTAAAGTAAAACTTATAAAACAAACGGAAAAAATAAGGTTTAGTTTATCCAAAAGGATTAATTAGGCCTAATTAGTTTTCGAATAAAAATTTTTGAATTCCATTCTGTTTTTGGAACACGGATTTTCGAACTTTTGCTCGTGAGCGCGTGCAAGGGAAGACGTCACTTCCGTTGTCTGGCCCCGAATTGGAACAATATGGCGGCGAAAAAAAAAGACGGTATACAAGGACTTGCAATGTTTCGATTCTACGTCCGGAATATTATGTTTATTATTAATATTTCGCTTATTATAGGCTGGGGAATTTATTCATTTCACAAACAATAGACTAAGTAACAATTATTAGATGGCAACGCAGGTGAAAATACGTACAATACGATGTCACAGTGGGTTATTATAACTTTAGGAATTCTCAACCTGTCAATTGCCACTTGTTCTATAAAGGTGCTCTATTGTTAAGTTTTATATAATACTTGAATTAATTGCATTTAATGACTCGAATTGTATAGTTGCAGTCAGCTGCCAAACCTTGTATTATCATAAAATTCACCTGCCTGTATATTAAGGGGGATTACAACCCTATCCCTTTCAATGAGTCAAATTTGCAAAGACAATCGCAGTTAACAAAAAAAAAAAAAAATTAATTAAATAAAAATAAATCAGCAAGGTGCTGCTCGTGTAATTTTTCACTTTTAAATAGTAGATTTTCTAAAATTAATATTTACTAAATTATTATTTGAATGTTTGCACACACAACTTGCCTATCTCGTGCAGCCACTGCAAAATATCGGACATTTTTCAAACTTGTATATTAATTTTAAAAAATCTACCATTTCAAAGTGAAAAACAACAAAGTTATACCCTTGCTGATTTATCAAACTATTTTAAACAATTTTTATTTTTATTTAATCTCTTTTTATTTGGCTGTGAGTGTGTTTGCAAATTTCCTCCATTGAAAGGGATAGAGTTGTGATCCACCTTAAACGCCATATAAGGCCGTAGGGGAGAGTGGGGAGCAGTGAGACACTTATTGTATTACATTGAGTTACTTGACATAGAAGTGTATTGAATTGAATAGTTTTTCTGAGGATAGAGATGTTTCTACAATTATTTATATATTATATTCTTCGAAAAGATTCCCTTTATATTCACTATAAACTGTCCATTCCTAGTTTCATTCAAATGAATTTATTTGTATTACATTGAATTACATGGCATTGAATTTGTTAGGATAGAGCTAACTGCCCATTCTTCCATTTTTATTCAAGTGAATTACTTTGAATTGATTTGTATTACATTGAATTTAACGACATCGAAGTGTATTGAATTGAATAATTTTTGTAAGGATGGAAACGAGATGTATCTAACATCACATACTCTCCTCCAAAAGATATTCCCTATATACACTCGCCATTCTTCCACTTCCATTCAATACAACTGAATTCCACGGTGTAGTACACTGTATTGTATTGTATTACATGAATACGTTTGTACTTACAGGACCGAGATGAAGCAACAGCCGCATTGCGATGTTTCGTCCTCCGAAGGTCGATGCAAAAAAAGTGAACTCATTTCGGTGTTTGGATCGCTATTTCTTCCGACAGAAGCGAGGGATTCGAAGAGATTCGAAGAGATTCAAAAGAGGGAGAGAGAGATTCCCAGATGCGGGATTCGGAGGTACTTGTTTTTGCTATTTTAGATATGGGAATAATACATAAATGAGAAGAAGAGGAGGAGGCGTTTGCGACGAGGCCTCTTTTCAGATGCTGTGCTCAATGTGTGTTGCAAAATCATTCGCCTATTGGTGCAAAACACACGCAGGATGTGCTGCTGCGTTTCTATTCGGCTCATCCTTTTCCTTCCTTCAGAATGCTTTTTCCCTCTCTCTACACCTTTTATGTACTGCCAACTTGGTAGCATCCAAATTGGAGGGAAATTTGGACTCTCGTACAGCAGCTGAATGGAGACAGTATCATTCCCCAGTGTGCCATGGCGTTTAGCACAGGTGTCTGTGAGAAAATGGTAAGGGGGAAGTTGGAATTGGGACTGTCAATGGAAGTACAGTATTTAGAAGTGTCTGTGGGAAAATGGGAGGATGAAGGGTTAGAAAGAAAATGGTGGGGTTTGAAACTGGGACTGTCAATGAAAGTACAGTGTGCCATGGCTGAACAGTATTTCGAACAAATGTCTGTGGGGGAAAAGAAAAAGGGTTTGGAACTGGGACTGTCAGTGGAAGTACTGTGTGCCATGGCTTTTGGAACAGTATTTGGAACAAATGTCTGTGGGGAAAAGAAAAAGGGTTTGGAACTGGGACTGTCAGTGGAAGTACTGTGTGCCATGGCTTTTGGAACAGTTTATGTGGGGGGAGGGGGGGAATGAGGGAGGGGGTTTGGAACTGGGACTGTCAGTAGAAGTACAGTGTGCAATGGCATTCAGAACAGTATTTGGAACAGTGTCTATGGGGAAAATGGGGTGAGGGTAGGAACTGGGACTGGCCATTTACATTACAGTGTGCCATGGCGTTGAAAACACGATGCAGTTCCAAATACTGTACAGTATAAGCATTGTCAATTTATAAACGCTGTAAAGTTTCTAAAATGGCGACCGTGGGATGTACCAAAAGCGTTTATGGGCACAATTAGTGTCTGTGGGGAAATGAAGGTTCGGGACCGGGACTGTCAATGTTCGAAACACGCTAGCGAAACGCTGTATTTAAACGCTAGAAATAGAAACACGAGCCTGTAATTATATAAGTGACATTTCTACTCCCATATTTTCGATACTTATCGATTATTTTTGTTAAAACGGGTCTCACGAAACGCGTAAAAAACCTTTTGCGTTAACTATGTATGGTATGTGTTTAACGGTCCGTTCGCGAGTCGCCGAAGTCACGCAAACTACGTTGATTCGTTTATTTGTTAACGAAGTTGTCAAAAATATCGTCAAATATTGACATATTTAACATATACACATTAAAATAATTAAATTTCGATTATTTAGTTAGACGTAGAGTGGCACCTCGTTTTCATTGGCCCCTGTTTTTGAATTACACCAATGGACGTTATGTGCCTCTCTTCCTGTAGCTTTATGACTGTTACGTGACTGCGTTCAGCACGTGATAATTCACCTAAGTGCCTTTCTTCGTTCAACTATTCTGGCTAATGATCGTTAAGTGTAACTCTTCGGATAGTTATATGGCAGTTTGCTTATTTAAAATGCCCTGCTTGCCGAAGAATGTCACTTGACGCTCATAGGTGCTTGCTTAGAAGTAGCCAATGCTCGTGATGTGCCTTACTGCGTGGTTCGGATTTTGGGCATGATTTCATTGCTAGAATTACGGAGTCCGGCAACGGCCGAGCATTTGTTTATTTTTGATTATAACCAGAACTCCGTACTGAAATTATAATTTATGATTAATGTGGTGTCTAGTTTACTAGTTTACCTTTCTACGGAGCCCGCCCATGCGAATGGACGATCCCGGACTCCGTACCTTACTTCGCGTAGCTTAAATAGTGCTAAACGAGTGGGATATACTGGGGAATGCCATTAGAAAAGTTGTCAATCAGTTCACGCAACATGTTAAATGCGATATTCATTCCAAAAATACTAAAATTCAACTTATTTTCACGAATTTTAGGCTTTTTTCTGATGATTTCGAAGGAACTTTGGTGCGCTTAGCGGTTCGTAGATGGCGCACGCGTCTGATTCGAACGCAGTCACGTGACCGAAGGCCTTCGGCGTTCTAGAATTTCACGTGGGTCGCCATCTTGGTTTAGGATATTTGGAGGTCTACGGTACATTTCTGCCGTAAATTTAGTGAAATTTTCCTCGTTTTTGCCGTTATTTTCCACTAAAATGGCAGCGCGAAGGATAAGCAAGTCCGCCATCGACTGGTTGGCCTTCGCCGAGAGAGTGCCGGAGGGACAGAAGCCGATGTTTCAGGCTTTTAAAGTGAAATCCGATGGCTACCTCAGAAAGTGAGCCATTTGAAATTGCTCGACCCCCGCGACCTTCGTCTCGGATATTCATAAGTTTTTTAATGTTTTAGGGCACTTTCGTACCCGGAAAAACCACCGGCGATCGACTGGGCTTATTATAGGTCGAGGATTTCACCAGCCATCGTCGAGCAGTTCGACAAACAGGTAAACTGAAGTGAAAATTTGGTGAAGGTTGGAGAAAAAAAAAATAGTGAGGATTGAAAAGATCTAAATGTACAAAACAGTTAAGAAAATAAGAAATGTTAATTTGGAAAGATGGCACAGAAGAGAAAGTAAATGGTGGAGATTGGACAGGTCAGGAAATTTAAAAAATTAACTCAATAATAGGATATTCTCGGTGATTATAAACCAAGCTTAAGGAAGGACAGATTCATGGAATGATCAGGAAAATCTTAATTATTAGCGAGTTTTGCTATACTGCTCTGGTACTATATAATGAGGCATCATGAAAATTTCACAGATCAGCAAGTACGGAATGATGGGAAAAAATCGCCTGAAAGTTCCGAAAAGTCTTGTCAAGTTTATAAGGAGAGTGCGGGAGATATGGAAAGTAAAAAATTAGGGTTTAAAGGGCAGGAATATCGAAAATATAGGAGATATTAAACAGTTCAGGAAAATCGAGTAGGGAAGGAAGAAGTTAAGATGAATGGTAAGGATCGTGCGGAATCTAGAAGGCCAGAATGGTCAGAAAATCTTTGAAATGATCAGGACTATCTGGAAGATCGGGAGGTTCAGGAATAAAAGAATGAAGATAGCCAGAAAAAAATACATAATAAGGTCAAATTGTGTTTAACTTACTCTCCTTTCGTTCAGTGTCTTTTTCAGTCGTATCGCGGAATCAGTAGATCGAGACTCGGGAAACTTGTTAAGCGGGTTCTACCCTACTTTAAATCCGTTAGCAAACTTTTAATTTATATTTTTTTCTTAATAGTTTTCGGCTCTGAACATCGCTTACCCAAAGGAGAACGTGACCCCCGAAATCGATGCCCAGGAGAGGGAGGCCGTGAGTTGCCCTAACCTCGTCTTTTGCGGTTAAATTGTTGCGAACGATTTCCACAATTTAGGGTGTTTTTTTTCCTCCTTCGCAGGAAAAAGGAACCGCTCAGTTCGTCAAGGAATCCAACTTGCGCATCGAGAAGTACAAAAAAGAGGTACGTGGACGGCTTTGATTCGGTGCCCCGCATTTGGCACAATAATGTCACGTAGTTGGGGCCTAACTATTCTGAGACCATCGGTCATTTCGATACGATTCGGGATATGGGACAGTCGCTAATGAACGAGGACTGCCGTGTCTTCCAAGCGGATTGCACAACTCGGATCCAGAACGGGTTTTTGGTAAATTGTCAGTTGGGGGACGTAGTGTTCGTGATGTCGGAACTGGGACCGTCCCTATCGAGCATTAGACTGTTCGTGGTCCTACCATGATCGAAACCAGGGCCATAAGGGTCCTTAATAGAATCCAGCCCCCACTTATCTGGAAAGCGGGACGGTTAGTGCCCCTACCGGAATTCGGGATTCAGGCACAATGGGGACGTTGGTCCCTTCTGTGCTTAAGGGCCTATTTGGTAATCGGTGGTTTTTTTTTGTTTTTTTTGTTCTCGTTAAGTTATCCCGTTGGGACAACGTGATTCCCTTCGACCAGATGACGATGGACGAGTTTGCGGAAGCCTTTCCGGAATTGGCCCTTGACCCAATCAACAACCCAACTCACTGGCCGCATGGAGAGGCGGAAAGGGCGCCGGAAGACGACAAGAAAGAGGCCTCAGCCCATCATTAGGACTAACGGCAGGTTTAGGAGTAATTGTAGATCCGCAGCCATCGCAATGGGCCTCACGATAATCGTGTGCGCCAATGGCCCTTAAATATGTATAAAGAAATAAAATAATGAAAGTTAACGGATTGTGCCGTGGTTTTACTAATGGACGATCAACTTTTTGGATTTTCAATTATGTTTAATTCGGACGTAAAAATTGGGGGAAAATTAAGTTTTTTCGGTGGTGAAAATTTCATGTTTAACGGACCGTTAAAAAGCTAATGAAAATTGTTTGTTTAACGGACTGTTAAAATTCAGGGAATTTTGTACGGTGTTTATCGAGCCGTTAAAATGCCGGTGACAACTGTACGATGTTTATCGGGCCGTTAAAAAGCCGGTAAAGTTGTACGATGTTTATCAAGCCGGTGAAAATTGTACAATGTTTATCGGGCTGTTAAATGTAGATAAAGATTGTACGATATTTATCGGGCTGTTAAGGGATTTCAGAGTTGTCTTGTTCGGTCATCTTTTGTAGTTCTCGGATGCGCTGAAATGAAATAACGGACCGTTAGTGGAACCCTCGACTTAGTCTTTGAAGGGACCTAAAGTAACCGTTTATCGTACAGAATGGCAGGTATCGACTCGCTAACCCCTTAACGAGCGTTAGCAGGTTTCTAACGCCCGTTTATATGGATCACAGCTCAAATTATACTCTCGTTAACTGGTGATCCTCGAGTAGGATTTTAAACGGCTCATTAAAGCTAACGGGAGTTTATTTCTGCACTTTATAAGACTAACGGGAGGTAAAACTTTTTAATCATGATTCTACGTAAGTTCAATTTTTGCAATTGAACCGTTAAGTTTAATCGACCATTAGTGCTAACGGTAAGTTTGTTAACCTGCGATATTTCGGCATCTATGATTGGCTCGTATTTCTTGTCTAATCCGAGATTCCGCATTTCTTCCAGAAACTTCTGTCGTTCCAGGATTTCTGCAGAGACTGCGGAACGAGATAACGGACAGATTTCAGAACGTTTTAATCGACAATTAAGTTAACGGGCCGTTAAGCGCGCTCTATTTACTTTGATCGAATACGTCCGTTAGCGGCGTGGATGGTCCTTCTTGCGAGGATACGGATGAGGCCCCGGGAGACTCGGCTCGTCCAAAGGCCATCAGGTTCTGCAAGCGGAATTTCTCCTCCGTACATTGGCCGGCTGAATTATACAGAACAAGAGGTCGGATTGGGAAAGGGCCAAAAGGGACGCATCTTAGCGGGGACATGATTTTGGAAGTGTTTAGTCTAGGCGGTTGTAGTGGAAATGTCATTGGGGCCATGTTTGGAAGAATGTTTAAGGTTTTGGGGCCATAATTGGAAGGTTTGTGGGCCATTTTGGGAATGTTTAAGGTTTTGGGGGCCATTTTGGGAATGTTTAAAGTTTTTGGGCCATAATTGGAAGGTTTGGGGGCCATTTTGGGAATTTTTAAGGTTTTGTGGGCCATTTTGGGAATGTTTAAGGTTTTGGGGCCATAATTGGAAGGTTTGGGGGCCATTTTGGGAATGTTTAAGGTTTTGGGGGCCATTTTGGGAATGTTTAAAGTTTTGGGGCCATAATTGGAAGGTTTAAGGTTTTGGGGCCATAATTGGAAGGTTCGGGGGGCATTTTGGGAATGTTTAAGGTTTTGGGGCCATAATTTGAAGGTTTTGGGGCCATGTTGGGAATGTTTTAGGTTTTAGGGCCATATTTGGAATGTGGTTTTGAGGACATAATGGGAAGGTTTTAGGTTTTCGAAGCCATCTTGGAAGTGTTTTAAGTTTTAAGAGCCATGTAAAAGTGGTTGGAGAGGCCATTTTGGAAGTATTTAGGTCTTTGGAAATGCTTAATGTCTAGGGGCAGCCATATTGGAAACGTTAAAGGTTTTGAATGTTACATTAGAAGTGTGTTGTTGGAAGCCATATTGAAAATGTACTTTGACTGTTTGCCACAGAGAGGAGGCGTGGTTTGTCGTAGGCTCCAGACGCGATGATGGATCCGATGGATCTTAGGCCCTTCTCCGTTCGAAGACGGTGACATTTGACCTCGGGGCTTCTAGGACCATTCTTCCGTGCAGAAGGCAGCTCGAGCGGGAGGAAAGCATCTCCTGAAAACCACGTATTTATTAATCTCGGGTTCTCAGAACATTCGAATTTATACTCAAAACGTTCCAGTTGTTCTCGGAACGTTCGAATTTAATCTCAGAACGTTCGAATTTATTTTCAGAACGTTCCAATTAATTCTCAGAATGTTCGAATTTATTCTCTGGATGTTCGAATTTATTTTCAGAACGTTGCAATTAATTCTCTGAACGTTCGAATATATTCTCAGAATGTTCAAATTTATTTTCAGAACTTTCGAATTTATCCTCAAAACGTTCCAATTGTTCTTGGAGCGTTCGAAATTTATTCTTGGAACATAGGAATTTTATTCTCAAAACGTTCCAATTGTTCTCGGAACATTCGAATTTATTCTCGGAACGTTCGAATTTATTTTCAGAACCTTCGGATTTATTCTCGGAACGTTTGTATTTTATTCTCAAAACGTTCCAATTTGTTATAAGATAGTTGCAATTTATTCTCAGCGTGTTCTAAATTTGCCGTAATTTCCTAATAATTATTAAATAAGTAAGCGCTTACTTGAGACTGAACTTCTGATTTGTTGTCGCTGCAGTAACGTAAGACGAGATTCGGCCATCAAAACTAATTAAAATAAAAACTTCATTTTAAACATTTTTTCAAATTTGTGCAGAAATTGTTTTTTTTCTTGCACTTGGGTTTTCTGTACAAATTTCTCTTAATTTTTTTTTCCTAGAAATTTCCTAAAAATTCAGTTTTTTTATTCTGAATAATAAATTTTTACTAGAAATTTGTATATTTTCATCCTTCGATTCACATTGTAAAAGAGAGTAGGTTGCCATGGCAACATTTTGTATAACCACGTGTTAAAATGGATCCCTAGGTCCTTAAGGTCCTTGGGTCCCACTCACCTTCCAGTAGCTCTTTGGTGTCCTTTGTTCGTTTGGACCCTGGATTGGCCCAGAATCCTCCTCTAATCCTAACGTTCTGTTTTCGAACGCCGTCCGCCATCATGATCCTCCTTCTGTTTGTTGTTGTCGAGCTCCAAAATAATCAATATTTTGATGTGGCGCCACCTGGTGGGTTCGTAATATGTTAAAACTTGACCCGTTAAGGCTATGGAATATGGAACATTTGGAACATATGGTCCTTAATTCTCCTAAACGCAAGTTTAATATGGGCCCTAAGACCTAAAACATTTGGAATATGGCCCCTAAGAAGAACATTTGCAATATGGCCCCTGAGAAGAACATTTGCAATATGGCCCCTGAGAAGAACATTTGCAATATGGCCCCTAAGAAAAGAACATTTGCAATATGGCCCCTAAGAAGAAGATTTGCAATATGGCCCCCAAGAACAACATTTGCAATATGGCCCCTAAGAAGAACATTTGCAATGTGGCCCCTAAGAAGAACATTTGCAATATGGCCACTAAGAAAAGCATTGGCAATATGGCCCCTAAAAAGAACATTTGCAATATGGCCCCTAAGAAGAACATTTGCAATATGGCCCCTAAGAAGAACATTTGCAATATGGCCCC
>JAQGBW010000519.1:0-39835 GCA_034698625.1 Julus scanicus | reverse complement strand
AATTCCTGAATGGAAAGTATGCACAAGCTCAAATTCCTAAATGGAAAGTATGCACAAGCTCAAATTCCTAAATGGAAAGTTTGCACAAGCTCAAATTCCTAAATGGAAAGTATGCACAAGCTCAAATTCCTAAATGGAAAGTATGCACAAGCTCAAATTCCTAAATGGAAAGTGTGCACAAGCTCAAATTCCTAAATGGAACATATGCACATGTTCGATTTCCTAAATGGAATGTTTGCACAAGCTCAAATTTCTAAATGGAATGTATGCACTTGCTCAAATTCTTAAATGGAATGTTTACACGTGCTCAAGTTCTTAGTTTGCATGTGTACGTTGTTAAAACTCCTTTGAAGGTACTTTGAAAACGAATTGTATGCATAACACCTTTATTTGGGTTTTGAAAAAACCATTTCATACTTTGAAACACATTTAAAAATGTAAACACCTATAACTCCTTTTTACAGGAAAAAACACCTTTTTTGCTCTCAATATTTAGTCTTTAGAGAATTAACGCCCTACCATACATGTAGCTCAAAAAGTAAATATTAAATCCATAAATCGATGATTCATGACGTCAATGGTCATAGAGCTTTGAATTGTGAAATAACTCCCATGTTTTTAGTTTATGAACGTAATTTCTTGGCCAAAAATAATTGAATGTGTAACAAAATTTGTTATGCTCATCTGTTCTCAAGAAGTCGAAACGGGAAATCCCTGATTTTTATTTTATTTTTTTGGTATATTCGATGCGCCAAAATTATTAATAGGTATCAGCGTTGTTTATGAGTGACAGCCATAACCATAAAATTACATTACTTTTAAGTGTTGCTATACTACGTGTATTAATAGGAACGTTGAGCTCCAAGATGGCCGCCACGCTTTTTACTTTGTTTCACTCATTTCCAATAGAATGAGCTTGCTGGAGAGCGCTTTATTACAGCGTTTGCGTTCTAACACATAGCGATGGCTGTGTTGCTTTTCTATATGCTAGCCTTGTAACCCCTGTGCACTATATGTCAAGCAAATTTTCTCTAACCCAAGTGGCCGATTGACCGATAAACCACGCCTTTTCAGGGCCAAACCCAGTTAGAAATTGTGGACTAATTTCAAATCTTGTAATTCAACGTGGTGGAAAATCACATAAGGATTAACCTGCACTTGTCCTACTACTATTGCATACTAAAGGCTCTTGCAGAGTTACACAATGTTTAAATTAACAAAATTATATAAGCTTGAAATCCATGAAGAAAATATACACTACACATGGGATTCGAAATATGCAGATTCTTAGTTTTTAAGGTTTTTATCGGATTGAAAAATGTATTTTGGCAAATAGGAAAACTAATGATACAGATTTCTATCTTGATTAATGAACTCGTCAAATTGCATGATTGCGATATTTGTAATTGTTGTGTTACGTAGATAATTTGTTGTCACGTTTTTGGCAGTTGTCACCTCATTCTGGTGTTCCAATTTTTGAAAAATGGAATAGATAAGAAATGGAACAGCTAAGAAATAGAACGTGATTATTGGAATAAAATAAATGTTTTTATTGAAGTAAGTGTTAGCAGATTTTTGTTGTCAAATGTCGTGGAATAAAGTTGTTAGTTAAAATATCATCAAATCTAACCACAGACATTACAGTCTTGCAAAACATGAATTATGAACCCCAAATGGGGGCGTTTTCTCATCGTTTAAAAGTTAACTATTAAGCTTTTTGCCTCAGAATCGATGCAAAATGTTAATATTTGCTATTTATGATGATATAATATTATTTTTACAACTGAAGATTTATATATTCGAGCTTTATTATAAAAAAAAAGCCATGATGCCGGAGACATCGTATGAAAAATCTGGATTTCAATCAATTTTTTTGTATCATAAACATCGTTTTACCAGCCCACATTGCATAGAGAATTTTTTACGAAATTTCATTAAACAACGTCTGTTTAGGTGGGTGGAAATGCAAATATTCAATTTTTATGTTCGGAAAATAAGAAAACATTAGCTGAAACAGTACTGGAGACCCAAGTTTTGAGAATAAGCGGATGGTCGCTTAGGGCCTTAAAAAAGTGAAGATTTAATATGAAAATGTTATTGTTTCACATTTTTTAAAAAGTAATTTTGGACGCTGTTATTTAACATAAAAACAGCACTGAGAATTGACCAGATGGTGGAGCGCCGTAGGACTGAGACGGCCACCATTGCTGTTTTTGAACACGTCATGCGCTGCTTTTTTTGAATGGACCAATCACCGTCGAGCCCGGATTAAAAAGCACGGGGCTTACCCCCAACCATTACGGCATCAATGCTAATCTTCCTAATGAGAAATGGGACGCGTGCGTATGGCAACCGAGTCCCTTTCTTTTCCTCACACAGTCTCCCCCCTACCCACCCCCTCACCCCCAACGACGTCATCGCCCCCCCACCCTCCTCTCTGCTTTTTCACTTTTATCCCCTCCCCCTTTTCCACTCGGGTTCGACGCGCGACGTTACCCCCCGCGCATGGGCCCTCCCCTACCCCACCCTCGCTTCCTTACCCCCACGTGCTTCCACCCCTAGCCCGGGCACACGTGCCCCAAAAGAGCCCGCCTATCCACAGCATCAGCGCGTGGGAGAAAGTCGTGAATGACGGTGGCGCTTCTTCTGCAGCATCTCTGCTCTACCCCCACAGCTCTTTCTATCTAGCTCCTCTCTTTCTCTCTCTCTCGTTTTCGACATAAAAATTAGTCAGGTTTTAGTTCAGTATGTGAGTGAGAGCTGTGTTTTGTGCGTGCAAGAAAGTGCAGATTTTTCGAGACAGTTTTTGCAAACGGATTGTCGGTTACCTACCTCTCGCTGAAAAGCCTGCTTTTTTTTAGGCTACTCAAAGGTCCTGTTTTGGTCAGTTTTTTTGGGGTTTTTTTTTTGGACCTACACAAGGGTCGCTTCCTGATTTTCCAAGCCGCACTCCGGACTCTCTGAACCCCGGGTTCGGGCTCTAAACGCGTTCCAAACGTGCATCGTGAGACTTTTTTTTTGGACACGTATTTTTCGGCCTGATTTCTACTGTTTTTGGACCTTCTCTGTCCCTTCAGACCCTTCAGACTAACAACACTCGGAGTGGACCATCGACTGGAAGCGTACGGTGACTTTTTTTTGTGTTCACCCTCCTCGCATTGAGCACGTGACCGGCCAAACTCCTCAGTGGGCGGATGAAAAACAGTTTGAACTAGACACTGACCATCACCACCAGCGTTTGATGTCATCATCCCCCACTGTCTGCAAAGTTTTTGCCACGTGACCGGCCCTTCTAAACCGCTGTGCGCGACCGGACCGGTAGGGTTCTCGGCTGTTTTCTGCCAGCTTCCGGTTACCTTCAACCTCCCCGTCAAAGTGGCGACTTCGGCACTCACCACGGCACTGACTAAAAAGTGGAGCCTGCTGTCCCATGGCGGGGGTGGGCTCAACTTGCACTGTCGGTCAAGCGCCGGCGATGGCGGTCTGCAGCCATCCAATGGCGAGCGAGAACGCATGCTGCTGATGGCCAGAAGCATGCAGCAGCAGCAACAACAACAACAACAACAACAGCACAACAACAACAATCACCACCAGCAGCAGCAACACGAAAACAGTCCGGACGAAAATGCGGTCGTCCACCAGCAGCAGCAGCAGCAGTCCATGGTGTCCAACGAGTTTTCGGGCATGCCCAGACCTGCCCTGGCCCTGGCGAACGTGGTCACTACGACCACTTCGGCCAATTCGGCCTCGTCAATCAACAACTCTGCGGCGTCCAACCTGGAAGCGGCCAAAGCCCACGTGGTACGTAACAACTCGTGTCCAGCACGTTTTTCCGCCCCTCTTCTTGTAAGCACGCGCGCACTTCCTTTTTGCCGCCATTTTTGTTTTGGTCCACTGTCCACACGTGTTGTGTTTACGTAATCCTTCCCCCCCTCCCTCCTCCTCCGCCTTCGTTGCCACTAGGGCTTTTTTAATTTTTCTCTCGGATGTGCCGTACGTGGTCCGCGCATGCCCGCAACACGTTAAGAGGTGGCGACGCCGCCTGCGCTCCGATGGGCGTTCCACCGAGGCAATTGATGGTGGTGTTGTTTTTTTTTTAATTTTTATTTCGTTTTGGCCTTTCTCGACTGCTCTTCCTATTTCCTCTGGTTTCTGTTTACTAGAGTGTCCGCTGAGAGACGCACCGCGTTTAGGGCCTTCGCCGTGGCGACACAATGCTGCGCACGGTGGAGCGGAGGCTCCGAACACCGTCCGTGCCGTATAACGAATCTCTCAGAAATTCTATTTAGATTATTAGTCGATGCAATTGATAGTTTATCGGACTTGACCATTCGGATTGATTGTGGTGACTCGGGTTGAACCGTTTTCTCGGTCCCAGTAGGACTTGGTTTTGGTCAGAAGTAATCCAATGTCTGATAACTGATTAATCGGTGCAGTTCTTGGTCAGTTGACCGCCGAAATTGATGTTGAATTCGATTGACGATGGTCAGACGACGTGACAACACCTTGAGGCTATTGCAGGTTGATCTCTTCTGTAAATTGAGCAGCCAATGAGTTGAAAATGCGTTTAGGCTTAATGCAGGGTTTGCATGACTGGCGAGGCTTAAAGTTGTAATTTAAGTTCGTCAGTGGACCAGGTATCGATCTGGTGATGTTCAGCATCCTATAATGCGCGAAGACGGGGGACGAAATGTCTGGGTTCGGAACAGGGTGGACCCACTTGCCGAATTGGTGTTATAACTTGTTTCTGTCTGCCATGTTTTTCGCTTCGCACTTGGGGTTGTGTTGAGCCTGTTTTTTTCCTGCTCTTGGACCCTCAAACCCACTTGCCAAATTGTTGTTATTGGTCTCTCGGGGCCCAGTGTGTGTGTTTTTTCGTTTTGCACCCGGATGCGGACCCCTCGTAAGAAGAGTTGCTCAAGAAAGGGTTTTGAGGTATTTTTTTCCTCCTAGTTTTTTGTCACCGTTGCCATTCATTTTTCTTTTTGGCCATCTCCTAATAAATAGGCAGTTTTTTGGAAGGGGAGTTGGTTCTTAGACCCCGGTGGATTGCATTGTCTTTTTATCCGCGTTCCTGCAAGGTCCCCCCCCCCCTCCTCCTCCTCCTCGTCCTCCTCCTTGCTTTGGGTCTACCTTGAAAATATGTTCAGTTTGTCCCCATATTCGCACGCATACAAACAACCTCCAAATACATTGTTGTTGGGCGTGGATTTGCCAGAGACGAACGGGTTATTCTAGTCTGAACCCCTTTCTGTCCTTAGTGTTTACCCCTTTTCCTTCCTTTCACCATTTCTGGTCGCCTTGGCCATGTGTTTAGGACTGCTTTCGAGGTCCCTAACGCCATGATGCATGACGTTTCCCCCACGCCTGTTTGTAGGCCTATGTTTTTCAGCCTCTTCATCTTGGGCACTAAATATAGTGACGAAATGTGGACCAACATGAGGTGTTTATGGTCCAACCAAATTTCATCTATATATATTCTAATGAGATGAAATATTTGTGATGTGGGATTTGCATCGTTGCCAAGGACCATTTCGAAATGTGTGCATGTACTGTATACATTTTTAATTATAGCAATTAAAACTATATTTCACTGATATGAATATTATCAATAAAATATTACTCTGATTCATACAGAAATATTTGTAAATATTTCCATGTTATCTTAGCTAGGTCATGCCTTTGAAATTAGTTATAGCTCTGCCACCACATATTTTTGGATAGTTTTAGTTATTAATTTCTGTAAAATAAATTTTATTGTTTTTTATATTATTGGTTGATTTTACAATGCATGCAACTGCACAGTAAAAAAATCTACGAAAATATTTGTAAATATTTCCATATTATCTTGGTCATGCCTTTGAAATTAGTTATTGCTCTGCCCCCACATATTTTTGGATATTTTTATTTAGTAATTTCTGGAAAATTAATTTTGTTTTATATTATTGGTAAATGTTACTCTGATTCATACAGAAATATTTGTAAATATTTCCATGTTATTTTGGTCATGTCTTTGAAATTAGTTATAGTTTTATTTAGTAATTTCTGAAAAATTAGTTTTACTGTATTTTATATTATTGGTTTACAATGCATGTAACTGCACAGAAAAAAAAATCTACAACGGTTATATTAGTCCTATCCTTTATAGAATGCATATTTGCATGGGTCCTTTATAGATTTGCATGCAATGTTGTGTGTATGGACGCCCACTATTGGAGGTAGACTGCATGCATGGGAAAGGACCCCTTGGTTTCTGGCTCCCCGACTTGTTTTCCAGACAAACAAATAGGGTCTTAGAAAAAGAGCACTTCCCCTAGGCAATACCACCATTCGTATTCAAATGAAAGCAGATAAGTCCCAGGGACCCCTGAGTTTCATGAGACAGAACGGGTTAGATTATTTTTGCTTTTGAATAAGCGACTGTGCTCGTTAAAATTCAGCTAATATATGCGTGTGTACTCTGTATACAACTTGGGCGAATTAAAATTGTGGGTCCTTTTAAAAGATTAGCATCGGAAGGGCTATGTTTATAGCCTGGCTCCACTTTCTTAAACTTGGTCCGAATCAGACAGAGTATTTGAATGGTGAAAACCTGGGCTTTGAAAGGATTTTAACGATTGGCTTAACCATGTCGACTTTAACAAGCATAACTGCAGGATAAATATAACCCTGATCCCACAATGGTGTTTTATTAGTGAACCAGGGCCTCTACCCCTTCCCAGCCTTTATATGTACAGGGATAATCGGTATTGCAATCCTAAAGCATTTTTTCTTTAATATGGCATAGCATCGTAAAAATTGGCTATTTTTTTGAAGCTGGGCTTTTCAGTTTTTATTGGGTTTGATTTTATCATCAAATAAGCCCCCCTTTACTACCCTTAAAAATTGAGTTGGCAGCCCTGTATTGCTGAATTACTACACACGGTCTCGCCGTGTTTAGTTTCAATGACATTTAATAAAGATATTTTGCCATTTGTGAGGCCTTGTATATATATTTAGCTATCCCCAATATGGAAAATGTGACACACTAAAGACGCTCTCAAGTCCGACTCCAGGTTTATTGCAAACAAAACTGAAAGCCGGTTAAAGCGGCCATGTTGTTTTTTTAAATTTTTTTTGTTGCCATACGTATATTATGTATTCAAAACAGACTTATACAAGTGAATTTATATTTAAACTCCTAAACTTCCAACAATATAGTTAATTGCTTTGTATAATGGAAATACATTATGTGGGCAGTCTTTGTATAATTTTTATTTAAATAATTGATTAATTTGAGAATGGAGCTGCCTTTCATATAAAGAATTTTATTAGCTTTATATTATAAAACATTAGCTATTTTTAGGCTCTAAAAGATTTCTTGAAAATTTTATAGAAATCTACTTTTAATTGGTGACAGTGTTTGGTACTCAAATAAAAGTACAATAAATTTGTAAAATTTAAATTTTCATATTTCATGCGGTCTGCTTTCATGCATACATTAGTGTTTTACATAATACACCCATACCTCGCTTTACGACCTAGATACGTTCTGGAAACCCGTATAACGAATCAATTATTTCTGTGGTGTGATAATAATTTTTTCTCTTCATAAACGAAATGAAACCCATAAGTTGTTTATTTGTTAGCCAGATCCGACCTTGTTTGTACAAATTGGGGTAATTTATCACATTTTTGGCCACTTTCTTTAATGCAGCATTTTTGTGGTCGTGTAACGAATCATTTTCGGCCGTAAATCGAAAAAGTGCCATAATTTTAAAAAAGGCTGTTATAGCTAAAGGCCGTATAATGAGCGGCCGTATAGCGAGGTATAGGTGTAATCCTGATGAAATAATAATCATATTGGCATGGCATATTATGCTGTAATTGGTACAGACATGTCTATATTTTAGATAATCGAAAATTAATTGTTCATGCAAGAGAATTTAGGGGTTCATTATCACTAAGTTGCAAAAACAAAGGAAATAAAATTGTACCATGTATGTATTGTTATCCATTTTAATCCAACATTTAAATGTGATGGAAATGGAAGATACATTTTCGTGTTTCTTAAAAACTTCCCCCTTTAGTTACTTACTGGATAAATTCAGATAATAATATAATGTTGTCTTCGATTTTTGCTATTGTTTGCAATATTTGTAGCGAAATTCAACTATATTAATTATTATAATTCATTTTGTAATCTTCATTCTTTGACCTTATACATATAGGTTTTCTTGCGGTTTTTCGTTTTTTTCTAAACAGAAATGCTTATTCATATTTTTTCCCAGAAATTACACCGAAGTAGACATACATTGTACTTAGCCTAGATATCGGCGTTTGAAAATAGGAAATAATCGATTCCCTATAATTTACAATTTTTTACGCTTTTGCCAGTTTGCCAGGCATATAAAAATAAGCATTTTTTTTCTTCCTATCATAAAAAATGCACAAAGGTGTCTTAAGCTTACCGTCTAGAGAATCCTTTGAAAACATTGCATGTAACATGGTAAAAAAAATTGATTGAAATAGTGACTTGACTTGCAAAAAAATCAGTTTGGTTTTTGGTAAAGTTTTCAATGCCGTTCTTTCCACCGAAAAACTTGAGCTAAATCCGTGAAATCCATGTTCTGTGTAGGCCAATGGGCTGTGGTCCTATATTTTATTTTTGTAAGAGGTGTGAAGGGAATGAGTGAGCTATTATAGCTCAATTTTTGTAATTATGAGGACCCGTGCAGTTTTTTTTTTTGTCTTAAATACCATGTTGTGTAGTTGGTTTTTTCATGTGTTTTTTTTTTACTCAAGAATTTTACTGCTGGCGAATTGAAAATTCTCACTACGTGTGAAAATATCTTTAAACGATAATAGATACCACTGTTTAGATGGCGCCATTTATTTTAAGCTTTTATAAGGGTGTTTTTCTTCATAAAAACATGGATGGTTTGCAATCTTAGTAACAAGGTATAAGGGTATAAGGTATCTTATAAGGGGTTTGCAATCTTTGTAACATTTTACTTTCAACGAATCAGGCTTTTGGGGTTACCTGATTTTAAGTTTCAAGTCTCGGTTTACGAACTTAATCCGTTCCTCGACACTGTTCGTGATCCGAATCAAATTTTTCCTATTGCAATTACTGTAAATCTAAATAATGCGTTCTTTGTCCTAGAATTTTTGTTTAAACATGTTATGGCTTATGTGTGGAAATAATAAACACAGGAAAAAAATATAATAGTAATATTAGAATAAAGCAGTTTAATATATACATCCATGATTTCCAACATTATAGGAAATAAAGACACCCACGTGATGTCGTCATGATGACGTTGCTGCGAATCAAATTCATTCGCAGAATCTGTTTAAGAAATTTACTTTAATAAACATTGTTTACATTTAGGAAAATGTGTATTATTCAACTCTATTCTATTGTTAATTATATGATTTAAGTCTCAAATCGACGTCATCGATGGATTCTCATCCATTTCATCTGCAATTGGCGTGAATAAAACGAGAGACCAACTTTTGCCATATTTTCAATTGAGGCAATATCTTTGAAACAAATATAGTTTTTAATTTAAATCCACGGAAATTATAACATTTTTTATGTTACTTGTATTTAATAAAACTGATTAGTAACAAAGATGTTCTGCTGGAACTAGTAAAACAATTACAGAAACTCGGACCTTTGATCGGTGGTGCACAGAAATGTGTTCGTAGACTGATGCATCGTTCGTGAAGCGAAACAGCATGTGGTGTTCGTAAAAAGAATTTTTCGTAAACAGAGACGTTCGTAAACCGAGGTTCCACTGTATAACCGTAACTATATAGCCACTGCCAAAATAAAAAATGAAAAACTCAAAACGAACAGAAACTTGAATGTTGTAAACTGAAATCCATTACAAAATGAAATCCTCATTATCATGCAATCATACGTTACTGTATAACATGATTAAAACAATGTAAAGCCAGCGGTTACTAATTACTATCACGTGTTAAGTCTTAAGTTTTACCAACAATGTAAACTGAACAAATCTTTATTTATTCACCATCTTTGAGCAACGGGTCATTAACAATTCCTAATCTTTTTTGGATAATAAAGTCGTCTTTAAATAAAAGTAATATAATTACATGTTTTCAAAATGTCCAACACCATATTTTTTTTTTCCGAATCAGTATAATCTTGGTGAGTTAACAGTTTCGTGCTTTTGAACACACAATGTTATATAGATAGCTAACCTCGCCTCAATTGATTTATTTTAAATCCCATCATGCGGTTCGTTGATTAACTTAAAGAAATTTGTCATCTTTATTTCGACGTCGCTTTTCGAGACTCTGATATCTTACTTTTTCATTTGTGCAGAAAAAGAATTGATGTAAAAGTCAGGTAATGATTTTATTCAACGTTCATATATTTTTCGAGAACATGATTTTGGATATTCCCTCAAGAAACTGAACAAGGTTCTCATGCTTTAAGAGAATGGGGAATTGCAACTATAATTTCCTCCCATTATTTTCTCTATTGTATAATTCATTTTTTTTTCCAAATGCAGAGCTTCTAGTTTCAATACCGTATATGTGAGCAATTAAAGTACACTTTCAAAGCTATTAAAACTACACGAGGAATATTATGTGAGAGATGCCGTTTAAATAACCATTTTAGTTTCTTGGAAGTCGTGTTGTTTATGTAAAATGTCCAGTTGTAGATTGCACAAAACAGGAAAAATGCATGATTAACAAGATTTAATTGAATCATTAATTCCAGGAATTATTGAGAGGAAAGTGTTTGAAAAACAGGTCAACTAGATATGCATTACTGAATTTAACAGACCAAATTGGACCCCTAGTTAACTAGGGGTCCATTGAAAAAACGATGTCAGACATTTTGAACAGGTTGCAGTCTGTGTTCTAAAATAAGCCCTGGCTACAATCTTTCATATGTCCTGCAAAACCGAAAAGCATGAATAAACGCAGTGCGCAGACTCGGGATGAAGGCAGGGGATGAAAATAGTCACCCTGTCTATATATAGGTGATAAAAAGCAATGTTGTGGATGGTCTTAACCCTTTTAGTTTTAAAAAAATGCAGCTATTCAACCCTTCCCTGCCGCTTTTAGCTGTCATCCTCCCTAGAGCCAGTGATGACAACCCTAGTAAACCTTTCACTTGCCCCTACCCTGTCATAACCCCAAGAAATATTTTTTTATCCCACCCCTTTTTCATGTCCCCAGGAACTATGGCCTCAGACTAGGTTCTCAGCACCCTGGGCACCCTGGGTACCTTGGGTTCTGGTTTTCTTCAACTCGTAAGGTGCAAACTTGTTTGGCTACCCTCCAGCTTGTTTGCTAGGCCACTTTTTTTACCCCTTTTTTGTTTGGGGGTCTGCATCCTGTTTTTTTACTTGTTTTTTTTGTACCAAGGACCATTGGTCTCTCCGGCTGCTTGGCAGGGTTGTGCTTCCCTGGTCACAACAACGGTACTTCCTAACCAATGAAGTCGCATGCTTCTTAGGGCCAATGTTGGTTTGTGTGTTGTTGTTTTTGTTGTTGTGACGTATAAGGAGCTTTGTCTAGTAAACCCCCCCAAGTGGGGGCTTCGAGACCGCTTTGTGGACGCTTTTTTATCTCTGAACGACGAATAGATACGGGGTAATTTTATTTGAAAAAAAATTCTACGAAAATGACTGTGCAATTTACACGGGGTGGAAACCTTCTGGATTTGGGTTATTTATCGCCACCTTTAGCCCATGTATAGTAGGTCCATTTTTTTATTTTTTTTATATTTTATTTTGAGTTTGCATTGTTGTTGATATCTGTTTTGGGTCCTCATAACTCTTAGGGTTGCATGCGTGCAGCGCCTCAATCAATCGACATCGTTTTTGTTTCGTTAATTGCAATTTTAAAATATTAAATGGTTTGGGAACAAATTACTTTAGTTTATTAATTGCCAGGTTCTTTATTTTGTTTGTTGATGTGACATCCCAAAAAAAATATTATGAGTACTGAAAATATGCACGTCGTGACCTGAAAATGAAATAACAAATAATATTAATTATCACAGAATGTGATGTTAATTAAATTTATTTTAACGACTGTTTCTGTAACTATTTTATTGGTTTTTTCTCCTACTTTTATTATAATTATGATTGCTGTTCATTTTATATAACGTTTTCGTTGACCGACAACACGACTACATTTTTAGTGCAATTTTAGCCTATTTAATTGTACTCCTTTTGGGTTTTGCACTAATATATAATTATTAGCATTGTTAATAACTTATTTTCTGTTTTATATAATTTATTTTCTATTTTATATAATTTATTTCGTTATTTTCAATTGAATGCTCTATATAGTGCCCCATGAATAAAACAGTCGATTATTTTAATTATAAATATTAAAAATTAAATATAACTCACCCATAGCATAGTTATTATAAATTAAAATAAATGTGCAGGTGTCGCTACCGTGACCCATTTCATTGAAAAATTAATAATTTTTTTTAATTTCTAATTTTAAAAATTGGTTTTGTTTATGAATTTACTTTCATATATTGCGATTATCAACGTTTCATTGTCGTTTTATTTTATAGTAAATCAATCATAATTTTAATTAGTTGGTTACTCGTAATCATTCATTATATAGGGTTGAATGATTTAATAATATTAACATTAGTATTGTATATTTATAGTAATATTCTCATTTTATGTCTCATTTTAGCCTAGATTGTACTATTTTCCATTATTACATTATTAGTTTTTCGTGCAGTTTAAGAAAAAATAGATTTTTTTTGTGCTTTTTTTCAACCATTTTTTTACCTCTAAATTTCGATTAGATAAATTTGGGAAAAGCATTTTTTATAAAACGTCGGCGGCATTCATTTTAAATTTAAATTTACCAATTTTAACATGTAATAACATTTCCGTAGTTAATGCCCTCAATGACCAAAAACCGTACACTTCATGGTTGTTTTATATACCTTTTTACCCATGTACGTTTCCCTCAAAATTACCCCTCTGTTGATAATTAGAGGAAATTATCATTTTAAATTAATGATATAATTAATTAGACACTTAGACTCGACTCTCGCAATCCCGTTTTCTTTCTTTTAATTTTTTTAAACAGTGCACGGTTCTTTGCACTCTGATTTATAATTCAGTTATGGTTTTTTTTCTCGGGTTTGATTTTTTAAATTTTAATTAAATATTATTCTAGTGACGACAAGTTAATTGCAATTAGACATTAAATTCTCAGCATATGAAGCTTGGCATCTTTTTTGTAATTTTTTATTTTCTGCTAACTCGAATATTTGATTAAGACCATGCATGCATGTATGGGTCTTTCATGCAGTTTAAAAAATGGGCCTTAATTATTTCATTGAATAACCAGGGTCATATATAGAAGGTTAGTTGCCCCAACCTCCGTTTATATGTATTCGATACACGTTAATCTTTTTAATAATTGATTATATAACAACATTTCCAATTAATGAAACAATGAAATGTATGGAAAATGCATGTAAAATAGCGTATTGTTTTCCTAAATTATTTATAATTACGGAATGCGGAAAACATAAAGGTTCATTCGACTTTATTGATATGTTGTTACCTTCTGGCTCAAAGCTGTACATGCATCCAAATAAATTATAATTATTTTATATTTGGCAGTTCTTTTGAATACCTCTATGGTTAGTCTTAAGTTTTAATCCAATTTAGCGATGCATGAGTCTTACAAAATTTATATCACATAAAAATTGAATGTGGGTTAATTGTAAAATTCTAAAATCATCATGGACTTTTGGATATTTGGAGTTTGGAAATTGGAAATTTGGTTGATTTTTCAAATTAGTTTAAAAAAAATCGCGCCATGATGAGTTTCAGCTTTGGTTTAATAATACCAAAATGACCAAATTACCAAATTTTAAAAATCATCATCGCTTGAATTACACAAAACGTTTAGTAATTTAATTGACATTTATAATTTTATATGAAGCAGAGTATTGAATCAAATCATATTGGTTTACATTATGCATGAAGTATAGGGCATTTAGGTGATTTTTTCGCGAACTATAGGGCACCATGCAGTCAATGTTCATTTTTATAATTTTTTGTCAATCGCACTATAAACTTTGAAGAGTTTTCAAGGCATATTAAACCAAATATATAGTATACCATACATGTATATCCGTATGGACCTATGCAACAGTAAAAGAAATTTTAAAGATTTTTATGAAAAAAATGATTATATTAAATCATGATATTGATAATTTATCCATGGGAATGTAGTTTTTCTATACGTAGTTTTGAGCTTAAGGGTATACACCTACATGCTGATATCTATACCCATATATACCCTTCAATAGATCTCAGTTCTAATTAACAGTGATTTTGATTAATGCTACTTCTGTAAATAAAGTCAGTAGAAGTAATTTGTTGAAATCAATTAAATTAATCGTGATAGCTTTGAAGTTCACTGTACAAATTGAATCTGGAATGAAATGCACGCGTCTACATTTATATATACGTGTATTATTAGGTTTAATTTTAGCATTATGCAAGCGTTTTCTCTATATTTAATTCAAATTTTTAATACCGCTATATATTCTACAACAGACCAATTCTGTAAAATGGCCCGTTGTATTATTGAATTTAACAAAACAGTGGAACCTCGGTTTACGAACTTAATGCGTTCCTCGACCCTGTTCGCAAACCAAAATCTTCGTTAACCGAATCAATTTTTCCCATTGCAATTAATGTAAATCCAAATAATGCGTTCTCTGTCCTAGAATTTTTTTAAAACATGTTATGGCTTTATGTGTGGAAATAATACAGACAGAAAATAAATGGAAGAGTAATATTAGAAGAAAGCAGTTAAATATATACATCCATGATTTCCAACATTATAGGAAATAAAAGACACCCACGTGGTGTCGTCATGATGACGTTGCTGCGAATTAACTTCATTCCCAGATTATGTTTAAGAAATTTACTTTAACAAACAGTGTTTAAATTAGGAAAATGTGAATTATTCTACTCTATTCTGTTGTTAATTATATGATTTAAGTCTCAAAATGACGTCATCGATGGATTTTCATCCATTGCTTCTGCAATTGGCGTGGATAAAACGAGAGACGAACTTTTGCCATTTTTGCAATTGAGGCTATATTTTTGAAACTAATATCAATTTTAATTAAAATCCTTGGAAATTATAACATTTTTTATGTTTGTACCTGTATTTAGTAAAACTTATTAGTAACAAAGATGTTCTGCTGAAACAAAAAAAATTGCAAAAACTCAGACTTTTGATCGGTGGTCCAGAGAAATGTGTTTGTGAACTGAAACATGGTTCGTAAAGCGAAACAACAAATCAGTTCGTAAACCGATTTGTTTGTAAACAGAGGTTTCACGCTCCAAATGTATAAGGTTATTTCAACCTAAACATATTTTAATGCATTTGTTCAATTCATCCAATAAGTATCAGTTTATTATTTTGACATTGTTTAGTAGCTGAGGAGTTAGTTATACTTATACTTCTTAAAAAAATTTTAAATTTGGGGATGTTTGAGTTATTTTGTGTCCTGTCTAAATATTCGCACTTCTTAGGGGTTATCCTTAAAAATTACAATTAATGTAACTGACAATTCTAGTGAGCGAATGTAAAGCTTTATTAGATTACAATATTTCAACAATTATTCCAAACACGCATTTCAAAAATTATCTTTTATCTGTATGCCCACTTCAAAGATACATGCACACACACAAAAATATCTTTACCGAGTGGAATAATGCTCTTTTTTCTCCCAATTATATATTTTTTTAGTTTTATTACGAGTCGTTGTGTGCATGGTAAACTCGCGTATGATGAAAAAACTTAATTTTTGAGAGCAAATCTAATATCACGAGTAAATTATTCATTGCTTCTTACCTGTTTGTATGCATTTGAGAGTTGAAAAACGAAAATATACTTAATTGCGTTGAGTCGGAAAAATAACGATGATTTTATTTCAAACCTAGTTTCTCTATGAAGGCTATATATATAAATGGTGAATCTGATATAATGAATTTATATGCATAAATAGTATGCGCGCATATCGCTTTGAAGAAGACAAAAAAAATGCTTTGTTTAAGCCAATTGAAATGAGAAAGATGATTTGGCGAACTAAATTCCAACGTTGAAGAAAATTTGAATGTTTTTAAATGTTCTACTTTTTGGTATCCATTTTTAATCTCATTTTTGCCCTTTATATAATAAGCAATTTTTTTCATTTTCTCTCATGTATGATGAAGTATAGTACACCTATACCTCGCTATACGGTATTTTTAATTATAGCACTGTTTCGATTTACGGTCCACAATGTTTCGTTATACGGCCAAGAAAAAAAATGGAGTAATTAAAGAAAGTAGCCAAAAAATGTGATAAATTACCACAATTTGCACAAACAAGGTCGGATTTGGCTAACAATAAAACAACTTATAAGTTTCACTTGGTTTAAGAAGGAAAAAAATGAAATTCACAATGCAGAAATAATTGATTCGTTATACGGCTTTTTCGCTATGTAAGAGAGGAATATGGGTGTACTTTTGTTTGTAATGTACAACCAAAGAATCAGAAATAACCTAATTTTGTCTGTAATTTGCTTTTAAAGTCGTTGCCCGATTTGTGGTTAATTTAGCTAGACGAGTTGTTAAGTAGAATTAATATTAATCTACAAAAAGTGTATAGCGAATTTTGTAAACCCATACTTCGCTTTACGGCCTAGATACGTTCTGGAAATGTTTGCCGTATAGCGAAAAAGCCGTATAACGAATCAATTCTTTCTGCATTGTGATTTTCATTTTTTTTATTCATAAACGAAGTGAAACCCATAAGTTATTTTATTGTTAACCAAATCCGAACTAGTTTGTGCAAATTGGGGTAATTTATCACATTTGTTGGCTGTATTTTTTTTTTGGCTGTAAATCGAAAACAGTACCATAATTTAAAAAAGGCCGTTGTAGCGAATGACTGTATAGCGAGGTATAGGTGTATTTTTAATTCTAAATTGCAGATTGCTAAATTATTAGCAAAACGGTCACTTATATATTGCTGAATTCTAATAACTTGCAAAGATAAACGAAAATTAAAATAAAAATGCGATTTTTTGAATTTGTTAACTTAATTTTGTGTTCGATTGCTTTTTTGAAATAGGAAATTTCTCGTATATATTCTGAAGATTGCTTTTTGATATTTTGTCAGCTTCTTTAATTATAAGCTATATGAGAAGGCTGGATTTACATATACGTCCAATATTCTAACTTCGTTTAGATTGGTAAGACATATGCAAGTTTGGGGAAAAATTATTCGTTTATCCTAACATAGTGTTTATGGATATAGTGAAACAACAATGAAATTTGTTTCTTTGCTATTTTATGAGAGAAGCTTAAATTCTGTAATTAATTTGTTGCTATTCTAATACTTCAATCTCTAGAAGAATCTGAAATAATGCTATTTAATTGCGTGTCTTCGATTTTTATTTAATACCTTTTTCGACTGTCTTCATTTTTGGTTTTTTTTTTTGCTATATTTATTTACATGGTCTCCTTATGCATTTAATAAGATGAGGTTTGGTGGTCTATCCCAAAAAATAGACATTAGATATCCGAATGTTCAATAAACCTTAGTTTTTCAACGAGCTTCTTTGCTTTGTCTATTATATAATTTGCTTTTAATGGAAAGTGAATCCGTCTCAATGAATTTCACATTTATTAGCAATCAATGGGAGTCTTTATTTAATTTAGACTCGACGTTTTTTTAAAACGTTTTTCTTAACAGCCATTGGCGATATTTTTGTTATAGACTTTTCTTTTCGAGCGCTTTCTATACACGCAGATTTTATTAACGACTTTTAATTTGCCTTCCTAATTCACTGAATTAGACGTTTAGGGAGTATTATTGGATATTATTATATATAGGGACGAATAATTACAATTAAAGAGGGTTTCACCGAAAAGTTACAATGTAATGCGCGTATATATATAAATATATATATATATATATACTTAAAAGCAAATTTATCTGGTATACGTGATTATGCATTAATTTCTAAACACTGGGATTTCGTAAATGGTATAAAGGTAGATCAGTTTTGGTTTTTTATTTTTCTTCTTATTAACCAAACAAAGAAAATTTGAAACCTTTTTTTCATATATGGATTTTCGAAGTAACATTTTTTTTGGTTTTTTTTTCATAATGATATACAGTATGCATGGGTGCCATACTGAAAATAAAAAGCAACCTTATACAGTGGAACCTCGGTTTACGAACTTAATCCGTCCCTCGACCCTGTTCGTGAACCGAAAATTTCGTTAGCCGAATCAATTTTTCCAATTGCATTTAATGGAAATCCAAATAATGCGTTCATTGTCCTAGAATTTTTTTAAAACATGTTATGCCTTTATGTGTGGAAATAATACAGAAAGGAAATAATTATAAGAGTAATATTAGAAGAAAGCAGTTTAATACATTACATCCATAATTTCCAACATTATAGGAAATAAAAGACAACCCACGTGATGTCGTCATGATGACGTTGCTGCGAATCAACTTCATTTTGCAGATTCTGTTTAAGGAATTTACTTTAACAAACATTGTTTCCATTAGCAAAATGTGTATTATTATTCTACTCTATTCTGTTGTTAATTATATGATTTAAGTCTGAAATCGACGTCATCAATTGCTTCTGCAATTGGCGTGGATAAAACGAGAGACCAACTTTTGCCATATTTGCAATTGAGGTTACATTTTTGAAACAAATTTCGATTTTAATTTAAATCCTTGGAAATTATAACATTTTTGATGTTACCTGTATTTAGTAAAACTTATTAGTGACAAAGATGTTCTGCTGAAACTAGTAAAACAATTGCAGAAACTCTGACCTTTGATCGGTGCCCGGAGAAATGTGTTCGTAAACTGAAGCATCGTTCGTAAAACGAAACAACACGTGGTGTTCGTAAACCAATTTTTCGTAAACAGAGACGTTCGTACACCGAGGTTCCACTTTATATATCGGTTAAATACTTTAGTCACTGTTTTGTGTACCTAAACCCACTTGCATTTTTAAATAAACGCGCAGTACTTTGAAATAAAAGATGAAGTTGGAACTTAAGTATAACCCCACGTTTGCAAGTACGAGCTGACAAAAACTAAATTGGGTGAATTGTCAGTGTTTTTCTGGGAACTTTTATTCTCTAGAGGGATTAGAATGAATCTTACACGTTCATATTGTTTAATAGAGAAGTTGTTTTCCTTTAAGACAAATTTGTCAAAATTGTATCCCCCATTACCCCTCCCCCTGGAATCGTGGCATCTATGGCGGAGGTCAGCAGACGCCATATTGTGTCCATGTATGTGCATTCGTGCACATATTTAATGCCAACCCTTTTTTGGCCATGAAAATCTGTTTCCCCCCTTCGGCTCTTGTGCCCATTTTATTTGTGTGTGATGTAACCGACAACATTGTTCCATGTCTACTAAGTTTTCTTTCAAACAATAGTCAGTGTGTCTACCATAATTTAGTGTCATTTTTGTCAACCTTATTTATGAATGTAATTATCATAATTTTTACTAGTGGAAAATTTCGTTTTGTTATTATGAAAATGGGCTTGCAGTTTTTATTGCTTATGTGTATTATTATTATTTATTTCATTCAAAGAACCACTACTGGGCTGCCTAGGTTTCTCAGATGGATTTATGAAAGGGGACTTTTGAGCTTTATGTTAATTGGCTGGACATGGAGAGATGCTTTGAAAATACTCAGGCCTGCTACTGGACAATGAGTTGATGGCCTCAATGTCCTTCCCTCTTATAATTCACTGTTACATAGTTACAAAATTTCATAAATTAAAATAGTTGCTGTTTTATAACGCGAATTTCATGGCATCAAACATTAACATTGGGCACCAAATTGGAAATTTATAACTTTTAAAGCATTGGTTGCGCAAATTGCATGTTCATTAATATTATAAAGATGTTTTTAAGCATAACTCTTTTTTTATGCCAGAACGTGTCACTTGATATTTATGGAATAACCTCTACAGTGGAACCTCGGTTTACGAACTTAATCCGTTCCTCGATCCAGTTCGTAAACCAAATTGCAATTCATCCAAATAATGCGTTTTTTGCCCTGGAAATTTTTTTAAACATGTTATGCTTTATGTGTGGAAATAATATAGAAAGGAATTAAATATAAGATTAATATTATTAGTAAGCACTTTAATAATACATACATGATTTCCAACATAATGGGTAATAAAGACAACCCACGTGGTGTCGTCTGCGAATCAACTTCATTCGCACATTCTGTTTCAGAAATTTACTTTAACAAACATTGTTTCCATTAGGAAAATTTGTATTATTCTACTCTATTCTGTTGTTAATTATATGATTTAAGTCTGAAATCGACGTCATCGATGGATTGTCATCCATTGCATCTGAAATTCGCGTGGATAAAACAAGAGACCAACTTTTGCCATATTTGCAATTGAGGCTATATCTTTGAAACTAATATCAATTTTAATTTAAATCCTTTTAAATTATAACATTTTTGGTGTTACCTGTATTTAGTAAAACTTATTAGTAACAAAGATGTTCTGCTGAAACTATATAGCAATTGTAGAAACTCGGACCTTTGATCGGTGTTCCAGAGAAATGTGTTCGTAAACTGAAGCACCGTTCGTAAAGCGAAACAACAAATGGTGTTCGTAAACCGTTTTGTTTGTAAACAGAGACAGACGTTTGTAAACCGACTTTCCACTCTATTTTCATTTTGTTTATAGTATACCTATTGTGTAGGCCTATATTACCACAAACAAAGAATGTCCTATTAATATTTTATAATTTAGGCTATATAATTGCAGTAAACTTAATCGGATACTGCATACAGTATGAAATCGTTAGTTAAATGCAAGTTATCACCGAGACCACAAAACATAATTTATTTAGTTTGTTTTTTAGATTTAGTGTGCTACCATTTCCCATATCAGTTATAAAAATCGCACCATGAATAATTTGATTTTCTCTTAAAATAAACATATGCCGAATTAATTTTTTCTACTTTCTTGTTTCGTTGAAGATTGTAATTTCAACGTTGCAATCAATGTAAATATAAATATATATACATGAACATTGCAATCATTAATGAATGCATGCAAAGGAGTTTCTAAATGTTTTCTATATTAAAAGTTTGCCTCGTTGCAATTGCTTTTCTTCGTATTAACTATTCATTATTCAGCAATTAACATGTATTTTATCATTATCCGCTTCAAACACATATAGACTTTTAATTACGCTAGTAAAATAAATACAGCAGGGCTAAATTCCCAAATGAAGCTAATATTGGAATTCCGTTGTGACTATTTTTTCAATTAAACGTATATTCTTATGTAAGTACAAAAAAGCAATTAAGGGAAAGTAAATTTCCTTAACAGTTTATATGATATATAAACCCATCAGTGCTTCTTTTTTATTTCTACATAATTTTATTGACATTCATTTTATGAAAATGCTGGCATTTCCTAATTTAAGAAGAAATGCGCTAAATTAATGCGAGGCAAAATCAACCTGGGACAATTTCAGGTTAATATGCTATATTTGTATAAATATGATCCACATATGATCCAATCAGATTCATAGACGTTTATTAACGTTATCTTAAGAATACATAACTTGAATTTGTAATTTTATACACAGAACTATTGCAAACCTTCAATTCAACTCAGTACCCTACAGTCAGCAAATAAATGTTATATGGAAGGGTAGGGGGGGGGGGAGTGTTTACCCAATTTCAGGAAAATGTTCCCCTAAGTCAATAACGACATAGAGATCATTGTTAGATTGAGTTTTTACTAAATCAGGAGAATCGCCAGGTAGGCTAGTCCATCGTCTACGCTTGCAAAAAAAAGGACCAATAGTAAACATCCGTCTTGGCACGAAGCCAAGAAAAAGATTTGAGTGATTATGTCTACTCCTAGAGTGCTCGTTAGGCCTTAATATATTTGACTTAAGAGAAAGATTAAAATGTTTGAATAACCCCATAGATAACTTTTCGCGTCTGGACTTCAACGTGTCCCAATTTAGGAGTGGAGCATTTTTGTCACACTCGCGGAATGTTGATAACTGCCCTTAACAAATCTGGCTGCCCTATACGCTGGACTATCTCTATATCCTGAATATGAACCATCCTGTGAGGGTTCCAAACAAGAGCACAATATTCCAACATAAGGCGAACCAGAGTTGTGTAGACAGTTTCCGCTACGTTTTCCGCACATTCTCTAAATACGCGTTTGTTCGCTGCACCAACAATTTTTGTGAAACGGCGATTCCAAGAAAGGTTTTCTGTAATATTTTTGGTATATTAGCTTACTTGATATCTCAAAACTCTCTTAAAGTCATCTAACATTTGCAGTGTTTAAGCATGTATACCCAACTTATTCAGGTTTTTTTGTAATCCTTTGTTGCCATATTTCGAGGGGTTGACCCGTGGGGGTCACCAGCACCCAAGGAAGCTTTTTTTTGGATCTTTGTCTCTCCTCATCATCCCCCTTTATTTAAATTGGTGCTTGGGAGGTTTGTAGTTTTCCCATCTTTTTTCTTTGTTCCAAAAGGTTCATTGCCCATGCAAAAAGCTGCCCCTAGGTAGCGCTGTAATCGTTTTTTTTAGGGGCTTCACGCGTCAATACTCGTCAATGAATAAAATGTTATTGTAGGAAGGAGGAAGAAGGGAGGGGGAGATTATGAGATCCTCTGAAATTATTCGAAGGGACCCAAAGGGTTACAATTTTTAATCCGCCTTTCCTCTTTATTAAAGCCTATCATTGATTAGAGAGACTCCATCTTTTCATAGGGATTGGATCGAATTCCAGTGACGTCACTGTGATTGACTGTTAGTGAAGGCGGGGTTATTGATTACTCTCCTCTCATCGAATTCGTTGGCCTCAGTGTATGGCATTGCGCCCATTTTTTAATTTTTTTTTTCCTTTCTCATTATTGGTGATATTCCCTTTCGCCAATTGTGCTCACAAAGGCTTTAATGTTTTTTGGTTCCCTCATTAATCGAATGCAAACTTCTTTATGTGTCCTCCATCATTTGGGTTGAAAACAAAAAGCCAGCTTTAGTCAAAGAAGCTTCTTGAATGAGTGCCATATTTTTGTCGTTTAATGAAATTCTCTGCCAAGGAATGAGTCGTTTTTCAATGGAATAATTTTGGTGTAATTACGTGAAAGCTATACGTTGGAAATAGTTGGCTCTTCGCTCCATTCCAAGTGGTTTTGAATTAAAATATGTTATCTGAGATGAAAATCACGATTTGGGAGCTGTGTCTGATGATGCTTGATTCTGAAATATCTTGAGATTGATTTATCTTTGAATACCTTACTGAAATACTGTGTAGAAGTAGAATGAAAGGCGATTGAACACAGTGAAACTGCATGGTTTGAGAACAGTGTTGTTACATAAGTGTAGGTATCCCTTATAGACATTAAAACACAAACGAAGTAAGTGCTTTAATGTGTTTAATTCTAAAACACATGGGAGAGACCAAGGAGTCATCGTCAAATATGTAGTTTAAAGCTGTATATTTGGCTATATTTTAACAAAGAGAAGCTATTTTCCTTAAAACTATGATTTTCTCAACGTAACATCATGAAATAGACTGTGGTCTAATCACATCTACTATACTTCTTATTAAATACATGTCATCTGTACATGTTTACTCAGTAATATTTTAAATTAATCTATTGGTGCAATTTGTATCGTTCGTCTTTTCTTATGCGGCTTTTTGTGGTGCATGCGTTTCTCTGGTAAACGGAAAACTTGCCAACCCGAGTACTTTCTGGGTGTACAACTCTCTGTTCTTTGGGGGTTTATATTACCAAAAACCTTTCTTGGAATCATCATCTCACACAAATTGTTACCAACGCCTTAGATTCGTTCAACGCGTATTTCGAGAATGTGCGGAAAATCACAGGATGGTTCATATTCAGGATATAGAGATGGTCCATTGTAGGGCAGCCAAATTTGTTAAGGGCAGTTATCAACATTCCGCGAGTGTGACAGAAATGCTCCACTCCCTAAATTGGGACACGTTGAAGTCCAGACTCGAAAAGTTATCTATGGGGTTATTCAAATGTTTTAATCTTTCTCTTAATTCAAATATATTAAGGCCTAACGATCACTCTAAGAGTAGACATAACCACTCAAATCCTTTGACCTTGGCTTCGTGCCAAGACAGATGTTTACTATTGGTCCTTTTTTTTCATGCGATTAGACGATGGAATAAGCCTACCTGGCAATTCTCCTGATTTAGTAAAAATTCAATCTAACAATGATGTCGAAGTCGCTACTGACTTAGGGGAGCATTCTCCTGAAATTGGGTACCACCCCCAGCTACCATATCGCATTTATTTGCTGACTGCAAGGTGCTGAGTTTTTATATATCATTTTACTAAAAAAGCTATTCTATAAAATAAATATGCACGTAAGAACGATGACAATGAGGTTTTAAAATCTTCATTGTTAATGAGGATGCATTTATAGTTAAAATTTAGCTTTGCTGATATGGAACGTATTTATTTTGGCATTATTGATTTTAGCTATGAAGATGTTTTTTTTATACTGAAAACAAAGAAGGAAAAAAGTCAAGTCAAACATTTCTCTGATGGTATTTTATTTCTATGCTTAATGGACTGTTAGAAGTGTAGATAAAAGGATTGCATTAACTTGTCCAAAATGCAAATTAAATTGTATATACGTAATGTAATTTCGTGCGAAATTCTTGAGTTTTAGGAATGATTCCTATTGGTTGGAAGTCAAAAGTTTAATCGTACGTGAAGTACATTTATTTGCCCCCAAACTTCTATCTAATCGCAATTGTTGTTGCGCATCTTCTGCTTTGTTTAACATGAGTTTTATGCCAATTTTGATGTCTTTGATACATGCTGAGACTTTCATTGAAACTAAAATGCGCAGACTGTTGGATGTATATCTGCCGTGGCGCCTTCTTTATAATTTCCAATTCCAGCTTTGGACAGAATTCACTAAACAAATTACAAACAAAATGGCCCAGTTTCTTGCAATAAACATCTGCAATGCACAATTGTTGTCTCGTAAATGTTGGAACTTAAGGCCACAGAAAATTAATTTAACTGCCCATAGACAGTTGCGAGATTATGAACAAGGATTGATGGGCCAGCTTTCTGTTGTTAAAATAGAAAAATCGCTTCTTGCAAGAAACTAATGTCACCTTTATGTGCACTGACTTCATGTAATCCCGAGAGTATATAGAAGAGTGAATTTTGTGGTATTATGCATCGTTGAATCCATTTCTTTAATTGTTGGCACCCCCAATGACGCTGCAATCAATGGCTTTGGAAGATTCTTATATTTCAGGCAGAATGGCATTGGCACATTGGTTACATTTTAGATATAGCAAACTAACAATACAACTTTTATCAAATACAACTACTTTTATTCGATTCAATTAAAATTCCAAAACATGGTGTGTAAATTAAGTAATGAGACTTGTTTCATTTGAATAGAATTACAATTCAATATTGTCTCCCTCAAAATAACTTCCTCGGGAAGCCACACGGTGCTGGAGAAGGTTCTTCCAATCCTCGTAGCAGTACTGGAACTTGGATACTGGAATAACCTTCATCTAGTCGGTTACAGCCGTTTAAATGTTTCTGAGAGTCCCAAAATGGTGATTTTTCAATCTCGGGAAGAGGAAAAAGTCAGGCGACTAAGGAGGCCGAGGAGCCGCGGGAATGTTTTTTCTGGCCAAAAACTCTCTAAAGGTGCGTATCGACCAAAATAAACATTAGAGAAACAAAACATACACAACAAATATATACGTACAAACATTGATGTGTCCAGAAGTGTTTGCGAACATGTGTGGAAAACCCTTCGTTTTTTCCCCTCATTTCGATGTTTCTTGATGTTCCGTAGCAATCGCTTGAGAGGCGGTCCGGATCAAAGGAAAAAATGTTTCTCAAATGTTTCGTGACATAGGTGATGACGTAGAGCATTAAACCATGTGGTTTTCACTTTGAAATATGCCAAGCTCCGCCTTGTTTCTCGAAATTTTTATTAGGTGCGTACACTCGTGTTTTTTTGTCGTTTTTGACACAATTTGCAACACATGTTTGGAATAACATGCTGAAAACATTGTTTTAATGTTTTTGTGTATGTTTATGTTTCTTGTGGTGGATACTTAGCTTAAGGCTAGGCGTGCACTAGCGATTTTTTTCCCCTTTTGTTTACACAAGACCTGTTGGTGGCTATGCAAACAGAGGTTTTCGGTAATAAAATCACTCAAAAATAGAACCCGTTGCAATTATTTAGTTGCAAGGAACCACCGAAAAACCTGGACCCTTGACAAAACAGTCTTCGTAGGCCTGTGGAAGTTTTTCAAAATTTTCCGTTGCACTGTGCCCGAGTCTGAAGCAAAACCTGCTTAAAATTGATGTCACTCATTTTTAAAACACTAGGAAAAAGTGTTTCACTGAAAAAATCGCTAGGGACAACCAAATGACTGTGGCAAGTTCAAACTCGTACTAAAGGCGTATCACGTGTTCATCTACCGCTCCTCCGAGCCATGCATCCCCATCGAACGCTACGTTGCCAGTCTCATGACTTAATTTACACACCTCGTATTCTGAAGTTTTTGCTCAAAATGTGTATTCGAAACATTATATCTTAGATCTAATTATTCTGATCATCCAATGCATTTTATGTTGCTATATTATATATATTGCATCACCATTAATTTCTATTCAGTTTCTCGTCAGGGGGCGTCGTACTTGCTTCACTTTCCAACATTTATTATCGTTTTTTCCCAAACGTTGAATATCATTACTTATGCATGTATCCACTCTGGTGCTTGGAAATAATCCTTATTAATTCCAGTTTTTTAATATTGAAAATTCAGAGCCGAAGCTAATAACGTTTGCATATATTTTCCTTAATGAAATGCAAATTCTGCTACGCTGCTTTATCAACGTTTATTACAATTTGATAAAAAGCTCTTCCTCTGAATATTTGATCTGGAAAAGTGCATCGTGTCTTGGGATGATGACTTCTCAACTTATTTTATTTGAGCAGACGGGGTTAGTTAGCGCATGACCTATGCAAATGAACCTAATTTAATATGCACACGAGGCGGAGTTTGAATTGGGTCAGTGTAATCCATCTTCGAAATGACAGGGATTGGGAGATAAATGTTCGTAGAGAAGGGTTGATTGGCATTTTTTTGCTCTTTTTTTTTGCCTCCAAGGTAACCCTAAAGGGACCTTGTGCATAAACCTGGGCTAATATACAAGAAAAAGGGGTAAAAAACCCTAAAGAATACATAACCCCATGAAAAGAAGTTCGGCATCATTGCCTCGTGATTCATATCCAAAATGACTGATTGGTGTCCCCTTTATCATATCGAATTTTATTTCGCTCATGATTGTCAAAGTTTGTCAAAAGGCCTCTTCATAGGCAAGGGTTCAAGCCTCGCTTGTTCGACATTTTTTTACTCATCTTCTTTCCATAACTGGCGTTACATTGCTTATTATATTATAGGTTGTATAATAGATAATTTTTTTTCTTCTATATATAGGTCTGGCCTTAAGACTTATACGTGATCTGTCAACTTGTTGTTGTCAATGACCAGTTTTTTCTTTTGCCTCACTTGCTTCTCATAAGAATATAATGATGACGGAAGCCTAATCCTAAATTTGATAGAAAATAGAAAACAGATGTTAGGGTGGGCTCGAACCTTGTAACTCTTTTCACTCTCGGTGTTAGCCCATCGTATATATATTTAGACCTTCTGTGCAGTTATGATTGATAATGACAAGTGTCCATACAGGGGACGCATTTTTAAAAAATGCAGGTCACCAGCATATTTAGGATGGGAATGTAGGACACTATATTGGGGGTCTGGGACAGCTATATAGGTAATCAGACAAGTATCCAAAAACTTGTACCAGAACTACCATCCTCGTTTATTACTTTAACGTTTTTTATATAAAACCTCTCTTATGATTCAAGTATATCGGTTTAATGTTTAATTAATGTAGTTTTCTATAATTTTTAGAAATTACTTAAAAAGAAAACTAATAAAAATGTGTAAAATTAACGATTCAACTTAAAACAAATGTAAACTTTCAAAATTATTAGTCACCTTTTCCCATATGGAAAATAAATGCATTTGTAATGAACTTAGATTGGGGACACAAGTATAAAAATTGCGTTAAACAAGGATTAAACTTATACAGTGAGACCTCGGTTTACGAACTTAATACGTTACTTTGACCCTGTTCGTAAACCGCAAAGTTCGTTATCCGAATCAATTTTTCTCATTGCAATTAATATAAATCCAAATAATGTGTACTTTCTCCTAGAATTTTTTCAACATGTTATGGCTTTATGTGTGGGAATAATACAGAAAGGAAATAAATATAAGAGTAATATTAGAAGAAAGCAGTTTAATATATACATCCATGATTTCCAACATTATAGGAAATAAAGACACCCACGTGGTGTCGTCATGGGAATTAAGTTCATTCGCAGATTCTGTTTAAGAAATTTACTTTAACAAACATTGTTTCCTTTAAGAAAATGTGTATTATTCTACTTTATTCTGTTGTTAATTATGATTTAAGTCTGAAATCGATGTCATCCACTGCATCTGCAATTGGCGTGGATAAAACAAGAGACCAACTTTTGCCATATTTGCAATTTGCTATATTTTGAAACTAATATCGATTTAATTTAAATCCTTGGAAATTATAACATTTTTGATGTTACCCGTATTTAGTAAAACTTATTAGTAACAAAGATGTTCCGCTGAAACTAGTAAAACAATTGCGGAAACTCTGAACTTTGATCGGTGGTCCAGAGAAATGTATTCGTAAACTGTAGTATCGTTCGTAAAGCGAAACATGTGATGTTCGTAAACCCAATTCTTCGTAAACAGAGACGTTCATAAACCTTGGTTCCCCTGTATATGGTTACATAGGTTTGAAGAGTCATTATTATACATGTACTTTTTAATGAAGAAAATAATACAATTGAAAATTTCAACAGGGCAGCATGCATGCAATTTTATGGAAAGCCCTTTCACAACAATCCTATAATTAAGTTTGGGAAACCATTGCCATTTCTAATATAAAAAAATGGATAAAATGATAGAATTTCTTTTTGGAAAAAACCAAAACATCCGATGACATTAGAACAGACATGAAAGTATATCTTATAATGAGATTCAGTAATTTGATTCCAAATGTTGGGTCAGATGTACAATTCTGCAACATCCAGCAAACTGTAAACAAAACAAAATAACCAGACAGTGGAAGGGGTCTAGCATATAAGCCGATTTTGATTTTGTCAACCCGTTATTCTCTCAGGACTGTTTTGTTCCTAAGCTAAAGGGGGGTGGGGGGTAGGGGCATGCAGACACTGGGGCTAGCTTTATATACACTTTATAAATGCATCTCAATGAAACGAGTTTGCGACGTAATCAGCCCCTTCACCCCTTTCTGTTTAGTCCCTACCAACAAGCAACATCAAGCAAACATCCCGAGTACAGGGTGTCCAGCAGGCATAGTCTCCCATGGTCCCATGGTCCCATGGCGGCTAGCCAGAACTCACCCTCCCCCCCGGCATGCAACGAGACGGGGGTCTATGCGGTACATCGTGCCTATACAAAGAATTGTGGGGGTAAAGCAGTGACAAAAAAACAGACTAAGGGTGTCCAAGATTAATGGCGCTGTTGATAATTGTGTCCCGAGTCAGCAAGACTAAGGGGGTAAAAGGAAAGGGTTAGCAGCAATGACGAATACCCACACAGTTATTTATTCATAGGAGAGATGCATGTAGATACACACAACATGGGGAGGGGGGTTTGTATACAACACGTGCACACCTATGAATTTGAATTTGCATAAAGTCACACAGTGAGACAAAAAAAAAGGGGGATGTCGTTAGTCCTGTGGATAAAAAAAGGGTTAGAAAACGAGTTGGTTGCCACAGAAGAAGAAGGAGAAAAAAAATAATAAAAAGGGTTGTTGAAAAATAGGGTATATACGACGACAGAGTTCCAGCAGTTGAGTTTGGGACAAACTGTTGTTGAGGGGTAAAGAAATCATTTAAGCAGAACATGGGAAAACTGTCGCGCATTTTCATTGGCTGTGTTCCTGTGTATATACATACTTGCTTGTATATTAATAATAATATGTAACGACGTGTTTTCAAAGGGTTATTTACGGCTCCCTAGTCTAGGTGAGAAAAGGACCAGGAGGGAATATGAGGAAGGGAAGAAGGGGTTCTTCGCAAGAGGAGAATAACCAAAATGGATAAGAATGAAAAATTCAAAAATAAAAAAAAAAACTCAAAACCGGGTTAAATTACAGAATGATAATGTCATGAAATATTGATTATGACAGTGATGAAAAGGATTCAGTTAAGAAAAAATGTGTCCCTTGTGTTGTGTATACAATCTAGTTCAATCATTCAGGAATTGCAATCTCAGCGCTTGACAGTTTTGCATAAAATTTTCAGATAACTATAATGGAAGTTTCTATTTAAATTACATTTTCTAAAACTAATGCGGCCAGGAGTTGAGTTATCTTGGTTTTTTATTTTTAAAATTGTAGGATATAAGAAATATTTCACGATTTTTATTGGAAACATATATGCAATGATTAAAGTACAGTGGAGCCTCGGTTTACGAACAAATCGGTTTATGAACACCATTTGTTGTTTAGTTTTACGAACGATGCTTCAGTTTACGAACACATTTCTCTGCACCGCTGATCAATGGTCCGAGTTTTCTGCAATTGTTTAACTAGTTTCAGCAGAACATCTTTGTTAGTAATAAGTTTTACTAAAAATGCAGGTAACATCAAAAATGTTATAATTTCCAAGGATTTAAATTAAAATCGATATTAGTTTCAAAGATATTGCCTCAATTTCAATATGGCAAAAGTTCGTCTCTTGTTTTATCCACTCCAATTGCAGATGCAATGGATGAAAATCCATCGATGACGTCATTTCAGACTTAAATCATATAATTAACAACAGAATAGAGTAGAATAATACACATTTTCCTAATGGAAACAATGTTTGTTAAAGTAAATTTCTTAAACAGAATCTGCGAATGAACTTAATTCGCAGCAATGTCATCATGACGACATCACGTGGGTTGTTTTTATTTCCTATAATGTTTGAAATCATGGATGTATATATTAAACTGTTTTCTTCTAATATTCCACTTATATTTATTTACTTTCTGTATTATTTCAACATATAAAGCCATAACATGTTTAAAAAAATTCTAGGACAAAGAACGCATTATTTGGATTTACATTAATCGCAATGGGAAAAGAATCGATTCGGATAACGAACTTTTCGGTTTATGAACAGGGTCGAGGAACGTATTAAGTTCGTAAACCGAGGTTCAACTGCAATTCTATGAATGCAGCCCAAGCATTTATCAAATAATGATTAAAAAACGATTTTTTTAATATTGCAACTGTATAATACGAGTCTAGTTTCATGACATGTTGAAATTCCACCAGGGGTCGCCTATACATTTATTATAGGCAGGTCATAATTCAAAAGCATTGTTATCCTCTTCCCTGACTCCTCCTATTCAGATACAAATTTATTACCCAGACGTCTGGCGAAAAAAAAAAAAGCCCAACTGATCAGATGAAAATAAATTTCATCTTTTTTTTATTTTGATATGGTGACGATAATAGCAACCACAAAGATGAATTGGTGAATTAAACTTAATTGATCTTGAATAGTTTGCGCTTCTCCTCCCGAGACCCTCCCAGCAATCGGAAACCTGCTAACACTTTCATAAATCTTCTCTAGGCCTGTTGTATGAAGTTAAACCGAGCATTTTCTTAAATTAAGAACCAGCCGCGTAATCGCATCGACGCCATTTTGAATCCGCACTATTTTTTTTTTGCAACTATTTTGTGGGCTCCCCTCACGTCACTCATCTATCACTTTAATTAACTTATGAATCCACGGTGCACACGGCTAATTACTTTGAACTTGGGCTACATCCGTTTATACACAGTGACGCTGTTGCCTACAACATAAGATATTATGGTAATTAGGCTAATACACGCCTATGGCACGCTATTAAAGACTTTGGAACTACTTAGAAGGGCTTTACACGTGTTATGTGCCGCCTTGTGGAACTTATCCTACATGACATGTAGTATACAAACTATAGGTTTGGAATCCTAAATTTAAAACTGTCAACGTCAGCTGTATTTGTACTTAAATGACTTTAAAATTGTAGAATTTCTCGGCCATTATCAGCAAAAAATGTACGTAGAATTTAGGCCGAAATTTACCTTCTATAAACTAATTTTTAATAAAAAGTAGTTGCAGTGTTGGGGCTGTAATTGAGTACATTGATGTGTTTGAGTAACGAGTAAAATATTACTGAGTACAAAGAGTAATTTGAATACAAAATGTACACAAGTAATTGAATACAAATGTATTCAAAACGTATGAGTACAATGTACTCACAATGGTTGATTACAAATATCCTCGAGTATTCACGGAATCTAAAACTATGAGTATTAACGTAATCTGAAATTGAGTACAATGTAGTGATCCAGTATGAATAGAAAAACTTTTAAGTAAGTAATTGAGTAATTTGAGTAACGAAAATGAATACTTGAAATGAGGGTCATCCTAAAAGCTAATACGAATGTGTGACATTCGACATTCCTAACCAATTGGTATCCTAATTTTAAAATTTCTACATGATCCTTTTGTTGTTGAATTTTCTGTTCTTTTTTCCCTTTAATTATTAAGATTTCCCTTTATTTTGTGTTTTCATATTCATTTAGAATTTTTAAAATTGTAATTATTTCTGCCCGTAATAAAACCTACGGTGTTTAAAATAAATCGAGTTCCCTGAACAATACCTTTGCAATCCGCCTTACTCGTAATCAGTACTCATCGTACGAGTACCTATTACTGATTACAATACTATTCATACTACGGAGTATGATTCTACAGTTACTCGTAATCAGTACTTCCGCGCATGAGTACATATATTTGCCCAAGTTTGATTACTCATTTTATATGACTACTAATTACATGTACTGTATTTAACTATAGAGTATTATTCCACTGAAATCGTTGATCACTATTAAAAATGGTTATAATAAAGCAGATTATTTTATTCCAAATACGATTTTTATTATTTCATTGAGAGAACTTTAGATTAATTTCAGTAAATGTGAAAAGTGACCGCCACATATTATGAAAGCCACAAGAAAAGTAATGAACTTTGGGGGTAGTGGACCCTTCGCCGTAACCGGTACACCTTTAACCGTAGGGGGGCGCTGGTGTGCGGTCCAATTTGACTCCTATCCATCACTCTTGTGTCAAAATAAAGTGTGGGTTTATTTGTGCGGAATAAAGCTTAAAGCAGGTAAACTGGCCTCCTTCGTCCTTGTCCTCCCCACCCCACGTACCTCTGGGAGGCCCTTGAACAATAGTGCCCCAGGTGGTTGACTTTTACGAGCTGTTGAACATGACCGAGCCAGTGTTAAACTTAGTTATTGGGAGGGTTTTTACCCATTTTTATGGCTGCACGGGGGAACATAATGGACCCCGTCAACGTTGGGCGTTGGACCCCTATACCTCCACTCTCAGCCACTTCACTCCCAAGATTGACAGGCCCGGCACAAAAGGGCACTTTAGGGGCATTGGGCCAATGGGCCATGCCTATGATCTAGTCCGCATTGTCCACATTGAACCCAATAATTGCCCTTATGGCTTCAATGCCCCTTACTGGTGTACAGGTGACTGGACGGGCGCTCGTTTAAGTCAGCCCTTACACCGAGTTACGATTCTGCTTTGTGCCCTTTCGTGGCCAACTTTCTACATATAAGGTGTGTAGGATTTTATTGCATTTTTTTTCGCTACCGTCTAGTGGATTTCCTTAGATAAACCCTTTTCTCAAAGTCGTTATAAATGATAACTGTGTTAAGGTACTATAGGCCAATGGGACTAGCTGAGATGTAATGGGGATTTTATTACCGAAATGCCCCACTGACCAATCATAATATAGTTTTACAATGTTTTTTATACAATTTCCAATTTCTATGTCATGTGATCATGTCCTCAGTTCTCTCAAAGTCTTTGTGCAAAGTCATTGCACTGTGACATAATTGGTCAGTGTACATATGTAACAGTACAACTCCGTTAACTATCCTGGAATAGGACCTTCCCTGGTGAAAAAAAAACTAGAGATTTTGGAACGTTGTTTTCTATTGGTATCATTAGAAAATTTCTATTGTTTTCTATTGGTATCATTAGAAAACTTCTATTGTTTTCTATTGTTATTTGGAACGTTGTTTTCTATTGGTATCATTAGAAAATTTCTATTGTTTTCTATTGGTATCATTAGAAATATTTCTATTGTTTTCTGTTGGTATCATTAGAAAATTTCTATTGTTTTCTGTTGGTATCATTAGAAAATTTCTATTGTTTTCTATTGGTATCATTAGAAAATTTCTATTGTTTTCTGTTGATATCATTAGAAAATTTCTATTGTTTTCTATTGGTATCATTAAAAAATTTCTAGTGTTATTTGGAACGTTGTTTTCTATTGGTATCATAAGAAAATTTCTATTGTTTTCTATTGTTATTTGGAACGTTGTTTTCTATTGGTATCATCAGAAAATTTCTATTGTTTTCTATTGTTATTTGGAACGTTGTTTTCTATTGGTATCATCAGAAAATTTCTATTGTTTTCTATTGTTATTTGGAACGTTGTTTTCTATTGGTATCATCAGAAAATTTCTATTGTTTTCTATTGTTATTTGGAACGTTGTTTTCTATTGGTATCATCAGAAAATTTCTATTGTTTTGTATTGTTATTTGGAACGTTGTTTTCTATTGGTATCATCAGAAAATTTGTATTGGTTTTATTGGTTTCAATTGTTTTCTATGTTTTTTTTTATTGTTTTCTATTGTTCAGTTAATACAGCTAAACCATAGAAGCCAATAGAAGTCAATACATGAACCATAAAAAACAATTAAAATCAATAGTGTCCCACTAAAAATAGAAATCTATATTGTTTTTTTCACCAGGGTTTGCAAGTTTCTGATGCATAATTATGACAACAGCTCTTCAATCCAAGATCATTTATATGATCGTGATGAAGTCTAAAAGAACAATGGGGTGAGAAATTTAATAGTGCAAAACAATTTGACCATGTTTTCAAGGTCTTTCAAACAGGAAGTACTTGAAGGATGCAAAATAGAGCAGGACTGTATCCCACTGTGCCCCGGTATAGCAGTACAGTGGGACAGTCTGCGCAACCAACTTTAGTCTTTTATAGAATAAAAAGTAGTAGCTTTAAAACGATGAAAAAATGTATACAGATCCTGAAGGCTTGTATATTACTGCGTTATTCTTTTAAAATGCTACGAGTTAAATATTTTACCCCAAAAAAAATGAATTCTAAAAAGTACCCACTGTGCCCCGGTCTCCCCTAAATGAATGTTCTAGTCCATATAACTAGAGATCAGATCAGTGTTTCCCAATTGACCAATCACCCAGAGGGATTATACATCTTCTGACCCAATGAATTTGTCTGGCCGACTCAAAAGCAGACATGATATTGACAAGCACTAGCAGCGCCCTCTGGTGGTTAACAACTATCGATTGAGTTTTTTATTGATTTTGCAGTTTTTTTTTTTTCATAATAGGTTTGATGTGGTCATTTTGATGGAGCTCTTGTTTTATGACAGCCAACAAGCTGGGTGGATATCACACTGCAGTTGATGAGCACTTTTTTTCATTAAGAGAATTGGCAAATGGGAGGAGGGCTATCGGTTATTGGGCGTGGATTTTTTTAATATTAATTTTTTGATTCCGTTTTTGGATCACCCCTCGGTGCTTCAGCTTTGCTTTTTTAATTTTCATTTCACTTTGTCTTATGGACATCACTCTCTCCCTTCGTTTTTGAAACACTTACTGCACTGACGCGTATATTTTTTGGGAGATATCCCCTCCTAAAAGCTGCTTAACCCCTTTTGGGCCACTAATGCATCGGACGGGGCTTCTTATTTACCCAGTGATTCACAAGCTCGTTTCTAATGACATTAAACTGGCAAATGATTAATTATGGATGACGGGGTTTAGGGCGAGGAATGCATCCACACTTTATGTACGGAAGGATGTGAGCTGATATGGGAATAAAAGGGGTAAATGCGCCTTTGAGAGCTTAGTTTAGGAGAGGAAAAAATGTAAAAAAATGTTGGCTCGGGGGAGATGGCGAATGCACAAATTATACGAATATTTGCATTCGCCAAAGCTGGGTTTTTTAAAATAAAGTATTGATTATTGTCACATTGAAATCGGAAATATCATCGAAACGTATTACAGTGGAACCTCAGTTTACGAACGTCTTTGTTTACGGAAAATTATGTTTACGAACACCGCGTGTTGTTTCGCTTTATGAACGATGCTTCAGTTTACGAACACATTTCTCCTGACCACCGATTAAAGGTCCGATTTTCTGCAATTGTTTTACTAGTTTCAGCAGAACATCTTTGTTACTAATTAGTTTTACTAAATACGGGTAACATCAAAAATGTTATAATTTCCGAGAATTTAAATTAAAATCTATATTAGTTTCAAAGATATAGCCTCAATTGCAAATATGGCAAAAGTTCTTCTCTTGTTTTATCCACGCCAATTGCAGATGCAATGAATGAGAATTCATTGATGACGTCATTTTGAGATTTAAATCATATAATTAACAACAGAATAGAGTAGAATAATGCACATTTTCCTAATGGAAACAATGTTTAAGTAAATTTCTTAAACAGTATGTGCGAATGAAGTTTATTCGCAGGAATATCATCATGACGTCACCACGTGGGTGTCGTTATTTCCTGTAATGTTGGAAATCATGGATGAATATGTTAAACTGCTTTTTTCAAATATTACTGTTATATTTATTTCCATACTTAAGCCATAACATTTTTAAAAAAATTCTAGGACAAAGAACGCATTATTTGAATTTACATTAATTGCGATGGGAAAAATTGATTAGGTTAACGAACTTTTCGGTTTACGAACAGTGTCGAGGAACGGATTTTGTTCGTAAACCAAGGCTCCACTAACATTTTCATATTTCTAAGGTTGAAAAGTAGGCCATTCCATTACCTAAAAAAAAAACCCTGAAGTTCCCCCTGAAGTGGGGCAATCATGCATGACAATCGTGCTTTGAAATTAAGCAACTATTCCAAATTTAAGATTCTACTTGAAAATAATTTTTTTCCCCATGCTTATGCATTGGTAATTTTTTAAATTCAAAAATAGTATATGGTGGAGTGTTGGAATTGGAGGGTAGACAAATTCGATAAAAAAAGGGTGGATTAATCATCAATCGAAGAATGTTAAAGGGGCTGAAATAGAATAGGAACGTTCCAATTCAGTCTGAAGGGGTGTGTTAAAAATATTCAAATTTTCAACCCTTTGCTTTCCTTCATTAATTATGCATATTTGCCGTCTGCCTCAATCGTTCAGAGCTGTGGTAGGAGACCGACACTTTTGACATGTGCTTTTGACATTCGTCTGATTAAACTAAACATGTGTAGCTCGCTACTTAAAATTAAATTATATAAATTAATTAAAATGATTTGTTTAATGAAAATAGGGACAAAATACAGAACTGAGAAAATCAGCGTGTTTGGATGTTGAAATAACTTCCAAATAAACTGTCTATTCAACGATAAGTTACATGTGAACTATTTATTTTAAACATCAAGAAGTTAAGAAAAGCTGAACTAGCAAAAAATTCCAAAACAAGAACAATGGAATTCCAAATAAGCACGAGATTTCGAGCAGCGTGTGCACGCGATTTAGAAGAACGTGTGCACGAGTTTAGAACAGCGTGTGCACGAGATTTAGAACAGCGTGGGCATTAGATTTAGAACAGCGTGTGCACGAGATTTAGAACAGCGTGTGCACGAGATTTAAAACAGCATGGGCACGTGACTGTGACGCCACACATGTAAAGAACTGTGTTCACTCGTATCTTTATTTCAAACTATAATAGGAAAACATAATAGAATTGCATCTACAAGGATGGTTTTTTTTTAAATTTCTTTGCTAGTGAACAATTCCCGAACGTTACTTGTTTTGTATCCATATTCATTTGTTATTGACACCTCATCCTATAATGAGCTTTTTACATTCAAGGGGGGTCCATCAGTGCGTGACAAGTTTTTCGTGAAAGAAGGGAATATCATGTGTCAATAACACTAGTGGAATTGGTAAAGTGTTCTATTACGGCATTTTTATTAATGTTTCACACAATATAAGATGGGGGAAGTGATGAAAGATGCAACTATGGTGGTTCAAATCTTTCATTGGCCGCCAAATGGCGCTGGTGTTCAGTAATGTTTTGGCTATTGTTCAAACGGTAATGTTAACACACTATGTCACGTTGCTCATTTCTGTAACAGATATAGTATAGTGGAACCTCGGTTTACGAACTCAATCCGTTCCTTGACCCTGTTCGTGATCCGAAAAGCTCGTGATCCGATTCAGTGTTTTGCATTGCAATTAATGTAAATTCAAATAATGCGTTCTTTGTCCTAGAATTTTTCTTTTTTAACATGTTATGAATTATGTGTTCGTCAACTGAAGCATCGTTCGTAAAGCGAAACAACATGTGTTGTTCGTAAACCGAATTGTTCGTAAACTGAGTTTCCATGCACTGTATTTACTGTAGTCAATCTAGGTGAATACACCCCATCACTATATTGGTAATAAAAACGTCCCATTTTTATTGTATTGCATTTTAAAACTTTATTATAAATATTCAAATTAATATTGATGTGCTTTTAAATTAATTGCTTTTTACTATAAAAATGACCTCTGTGAAGCTGAATTTTCGTCGACCGGAGGTTGTAGGCTTTGAAGAAGGCTTACATTTTCAATTTCATTTTTTTTTTTTTTTTTTCAATTCAAAATAGCAAAAAAATCAATAAGTCTAAGGTAGTTCAACTCTTTTTAATAGTTGGTGTATTATTCGAGATAAAAGGGAGTATGAAAGGGGAGGAATTTTTAAATTTAACTTGTGCAAATTTAAATTGCTTCGTGTGCGGTATATTTGTAATTTCTGGACGTTCAATACTTTTTTAATCTCCTTAATGTTTGGAATATTTTATTTAAAGCTGTTTACTGTTTACCATTGTATTAAATGGGTGCGGACATTTTACATGTATCAATAATGTATTAATTTTAGTTTTACAAAAGCATGTACTGCTTTGACTGGGGATAAAGGATATATGGTGGCCTGAGATCGACCTCAAGTGTCCTTAGTATACTTAACATATTATACGAGCCAATTTTCAAAATGATCTGTAAACAACAACTTGATTTACACTTGCACAACAATGACTGTCTCAATCTCAGTAAATAAACAATTTTGCACCACGAGCAAGTGTTTAGAAAAAAGAAACATTATTTAGTTTTAAAATTTAATAAGGTGAAATGCGTGGCGGTGCGTTTCTCTCATAAACTGAAAACTTGCCAAGCTGAGTACTTTCTGGATGGTGTTCAACTCGCTGTCGTTGATACTGTCAAGTATTTGGGAGTTTATATTACTAAAAACCTTTCTTGGAATCACTATTTCAAAAAAATTGTTACCAACGCCTTAGATTCATTCAACGCGTATTTCGAGAATGTGCGGAAAATGTAGCGGACACTGTCTACGCAACTCTGGTTCGCCCTATATATATATATATATATATATATATATATATATATATATATGTTGG